>UELV01155727.1:0-28887 GCA_900490015.1 Megastigmus stigmatizans
AATGTCAAATACCTAAAACATGTACTATTTCCTATTTTTACAGTATACGATTTAACGAAAAAATTTGCCATAAATCTAACTAATTTCTCTATAAAGCTTATCTTTTAAGCTTTAATTTAATTTTTTAGTGGGCTATGTATGATTATTTTAAATCGAGATATCGCAGCTACAAGAAAAACCTCATGTTTTGATATTTCCATATTTTGTATCAACATGAGAACTTACGGGTTCGTAGTTTAAGATTATCAAATCTTCAAATTTCAATATCTTGGTTTCAAAAAATCGCACAGAGTCGACTACAAAATGAAATTAAAGCTTAAAATGCAAGCTTTCTAAATCAATTAATGAGAGTCGTAGCAAAAATTTACGTTTACTACATAATTCGGAATTACTGAATTTTATATTACTTTAAACACTTAATTGATATATCTCGGCTTCTAATGAATGAAATCGAAAAATATCGATGAAGCTTTAAAGGTTAGAGTCGATGGTTGCAAAAATTACTCTAACCACCGAAATCCACTGACGATTTCGATGCAAGAATACTAAATGAAAAAATAATTTCACTCGTAATTTTATGTTTTTTGTTAAATAAATAATTATAACTTTTTTACTATGCATTTTCTTACAATTCTGACAACATAGATTGGAAGTTAAGACAATTTTACCTCAGAAATGACTAATCTCCATTTTTTATAGGACCGATATCAAAGTAAATAAAGCTGTTGAAAATAGTATGAAAAAAGAGTCCGTCCCGTCCTTAATGGGTTAAGAAATACTTTCTGGTTATACAAAAATACGGTTTGATAATCGCATAAAACTAATTTTATACATCAATTTCCCATTCGCTAAATGTGTTTCTATCTAACATACTTAAAAAGTTCCGTAATCACTTCTTCTCCATGAAAATCTAAAAATTATAAATTTTTCGCGCTATTGTTAAAAAAAAACCGCTCAATCGTACATATCTGCATTCCAATAAGACTTCAACATATATGCCTAATTAATTCACGGCAATATCTCAATTAATTTCCAAGCTCTGCTCATCTTAACAGGTTTCGATGAAGAAACAGAAATTTATCAACGTAGTCACGTGGCCATGTCGACGTAAAGCAAAAAAAAAGTGTCATTCGAGCCACGGAAATTGACACTCGGCTGTGGCGCTCCATAAATATTCAAGCAGCGTCCGCAAAGCGTCACAGCGCTTGATACCGTACAGTGTTAGCACAGCCTGATCGGTAAATTGCCACCAGTCCTACTGCTGCCATTCTCTATCAGCATCTGACAAAGAACCGAGACCGCGAGAGTTCAACACGAGTCCGGGAAATTTAGCTTTTCGAAATCCTCGTCGACACAAAAAAAGGTCGCCATTTTAATTGGTTTATCTTACGCCCTGAACAATTGTAAATTAATCCATCAGAGTACTGTACATGGGCTGGGGGGTTTAGAAATATTCCTTTTTATATTTAACAAAGCATTAGTGTAGAATGTACCGAACTAGGTGTGCTTTAGAAATGACAAAATTTGACAAAATTTGACAAAATTTGAAATTAATTTTATTTTAAACTATGTTATGGATTAGTGTATAAAATACAACTATAAACTTAACTATAATTTTATTTATTTATACAATACATATAATTGAGAAAACTAATTTCCTAAAGAGATAATAAACATTACCTGTACATAAGTTCGGTATTATAAATCTAAAGCTAGAAACTATAAAACTAAATACTAGAAAATAATAATGGCCTTATTCGTCAATTGCATTTAAAAATGTCATCTCGGAAATATTTATAAAATAATAAAAAATCTATGTATAATCCCTAAAACTTTTAAGTGACGTTTTTTAAGACTCACTTTTTTATCTTTAGAGTTTTCGTTAGTTTCGGCAGATTTAATACCTTATTTCTAGTAATACTTTTAGATTGCATATATTTCATTTGTAGTTCCCCATAGAAATGTAGTAAGCATTGTAATTCAAAAGAATCATTGATACTCAATGGCCTAACCACTTCTTTATTATTATTTAAAATTATTTTCAGTAATCTATGTTGGAGAGATTCTAATAAGCTTAATACATTATTAAGCACCTTCCCAAGCTATGATTTCGTAGTTAACAATATTATAAAAAAGGCAAAATATATAACCAATAAAGATTTCTGGTTCATAATTCTCTTTAGATTATTAAATATAAATAGTAAATACCCACTCTTGTTAACAATATATTTAAATAAATAAATAAATAAATAAATAAATAAAATATAATGTATGAAGTTATTTAGTACGTCGAATCAAATTTCAAACAGTTTCTTTAGTTCAAGAGTACATATTATTTTTCTAAAAAAGGTGCTTCATTTTATCAAATAGAAATAGATTTCAATCGAACTTTAAGAGATGATTTATGATGTTGCATAAAAACGAGGTCTACACATCTTATAACCTCTTGTTCAATTGAACAATTAATATGGATAGAACAGAATTCAATAAAATTAATAGTATATACCTTATGTATATATATTTCTTTTAATTTTATACCTTCAGTTAAATTAAAAATAAATTCATTAGCATATATTTTTAAACTTAATTAAAACTTTTAAAACACTGTTGCTAAAATAATTTTTTTTTTCTTCAACAAACAAATAACAATCTTTTATTATACCATTTGCAAAATTTGTGCACTGATCGAATATTTCAACTATCCAAGCATCCTTTTCCCAATGCTTTATTCCATTTTTTTGGAAATATCACAGTATTTTCACGAGATTTACGAGCCGCTCGAAATTCACACTGCGTTATTTCTAAAAATTTATAGACGTAGCGACAAACGAAATATCCGATCAATCTGGATCGCTTGATTGGTAACAAAAATCAGATTGGGTTTTTTTCATTGTATTGATTAAAAAATACTTTTATTAACAGCATTTGTTTGTAAATATTACATTGAAATTTTTTTCAAATGATTTGAATAAAAATGAAAAATAGTGATATCAAATAGTTCTAATGAATGAACATGAAAATATATCGTGGAAAATAAACAGAATGAATAGATGCATAGATTGTATTGAAAGTATCATAAACATTGAAAAATGTTTCGCTATTCTAAAAAATGCCAATCAAATATGGAATCGCTACAAAAGTAAATAACTATAGGCATGAAAGAATCGCTCGTTATCCACAAGTAAAAAGTTCTTTATGTTTCTATTTAGAAAACTTATAAATATATCTATTCTCTTTTTACAACCAAATCGATCGATCCATTTTAGTTTATATCTAATATAAGAACACAATATTTCAGCACTCAAGAGAACCCAATCTGCTCAATCCAACCGGTTTTCCAAAATATACATCAACCAAAGTCCTAAATCGCATCCTTATAACAAACGAATCAATCTCCATCACGAGTTAAATCAAGATAAACAGTATATAGAGGCGGTAGGCTCAAAGCTTTGGATATATACGAGGAACGAGCGAAGAGAACATCGAGGCTCGAGCGCTTTAGGGCGCGCATCACGGAAGCCAATTTATATATACTATACGGCCGTGCCGACGCCGCCGCCGCAGCCACAGCCGCGATGCTATAACCGGTACTTTACGGCGCCTAGCCATCACACGCCGCGGCAATTACAGTGATTACAAGCGGCCCCGGCCCGGTGCCGAAAAACGAGACACACACACACACATAGTCTCTCTCTCTCTCTCTCTCTCTCTCTACCTCTCTCTCTCTCGCGTGTCCCGCGCGCTTACGCATCCTCACCGCGCACGTCATCGGAATCACACGCGGAGTACCTTGCAATTATCCTCAGCGCCTATGCCGCGCTTATAAATCAGACCAAGGAGTGAAATTAAAGCTTCTGTACATATATATATATATACGCGAATAAGCAAGATGTTTTGGGATTCGCGCGAATGTGTGTATGTGCCGGAGGCTCTCGCGCTGGAACGATCTTTTTTCCAGTTTTTGTGGAAATCATTACGTTGGGATATACATAATGTACCGAGTTTGTGTGCGTGTGCGCAAGGAAGATTTATTCGTTGAAAGACGAGTGTACGATTGTCGATGAGAGATTTAACGAGGCTCTTGGAATCGCCTGGGTGATTGCAGAGTTTCCGAAATACTGGTTATGACGCGACGTATGTGTTGCAAATTGCGCGAGTCAATGCGCCGTAAATTAATATTGATCCTGTAGTCGCTTTTTAATAACGGAGAATGATTTGGAGAAAGCATACTTTGGGAGTGAAGGAAATCTGTTGTAACAGATGTAAGATTTAAGGTCGATTACGTGTTGTATGCGGACTGGGAAAAAGGATGTCTTGCATTAATTGAATTGTTCAATACAATGTCTAATGTATGATTTACTTACACATATTTTCCTGGATTCAGCAGTTTTACAAATGTATGTATTGTGCACGCTGTATTTTTGATTGTTTTTTCTATGTTGTACGATGTTCCGCATATTGAGGGAAATTATATTCTTTAGTTTCTTATTAATATGATTATTTATTTATGTTAAGTTCGAATTTTAAATTTAATTTTACACGAAGAAAATCTTAAACTTTTAAAGGATTTTTCATGCATTCAAAAATTAAAATGCCTAAATTTACTATCAAATAGTTCTATAATAGGGTATTTTTAATACTACAACGACGAGTTCTAAGACTCAATTCATAAAGTGCCAGCAGCATTGCGTGGAATGTAAAACTTGTTGACAATCCTACTTTCCAAGCGTTCACAGTTTACATAAAAAAATGAAAACTCAAGTTAAGATTTAAACCTTCTTTAAAACTATAGCCACAGGCTTATTAATTCAGGAACTAATTTGCATGAAATTCTTCGCTCTTGCGTTACGAAAGTACACAGAACTGTATAAAGTCTGTATAAATCTGCAGTCATGAGATAGCTTTGGATGCAAGTAGCAGTTAAGAAAAAAAATTGACCAGAGCTGGAAATCTTAGAATCGCAATAAATAAAAACAAATAATATGCAGCAATGTTAAGTTACTTCATAAATTATTCATAAATGTACAAAATGCAACATTCGTAAAATCGAATGAATGCAATATTTTTTATAAGAAAATCTAAATTCCATTATTTTATAGTTATAAATATAAAAATTCGCTGTGTTGAACAGAAATCAAGGTATACGCACTTCGACGTACAATATGTGTCACTCGTTCGACGTCGACCAAAAAAAAATTCCGTCCACAAAATCCTGTTTACTCTTGCCGCGACGTAATCGAGTTTTAGAAAGCGAAATGAATTGCTTACGCGCACGCGCACGTGCGAAATCTCGATCTGGCTAACACCTCGAAATCGAGTTAGTTAATCGTCGAAATACAGACGCTCATTTGGCACAGTTTGTTTTCTACTTTAAAAAGACATGTGCTCAAACGTGTACTCTCATGGGAAAACTGCAGTTTTTCTGAAAAATCAAAATACACAAAAGAATACATCAAAATAAATGTCGACATAACGGAATCATGCTATATTAACCAAGCCTTTTTGATCATGAAATATTTGAGTTTCACAATGATTTTACTAAAAATAATCAATCACATTTTATTACACTTAATAATTATATAACTATCAAATTCAATCGAATGAAATCAGAACGTGATGCAAAACCGTATATAAAATAATCAAATCTCCAAGAATTTGGTCTTATGTTACTCTTTACACGAAAAAAAAAAGTTCCTCTGGTTTTTTTTAGCTAAATACAAATTAATAATTGTAAAATATTTTTTAATAATTTAAAGCTGATAAAGTTAACTAAATTACACGCTCGTTAAAGAGATTCACATTGGGCTTTTGATAAACCCGAATCTAAATAAAAATATTGCATCAGTTAATATAAATAAGTACTTTATTCACTTATAAGATTAAAATTATTGTATTTTAAAAATAGTATTATAAATTAAAATTTCTTTTTTTTTCTCCGTATCTTCAATGCTTGTATATCTTATACTCATACTTTTACTTTATAATCGATCGAAAGTTTCACTGAATTAGTTTATACGAAGTACCGACACTAGACGTTCAGTAGAACAAGTCAGAAATAGTAGGGCGTCCATAAATCAATCGAAACCCATTGTATCATTCAAACTCGTAAGCTTTAATTCAGTATAGCTTGACTTGGTCTTTTTATTTTCATAAATAAAAAAAAGTACGCGTTCTTTATTACGGACACATATCAATAACAAAAAAAATTATCCGAGATAAATCAACGATAAATATCGTAACCATACCTGTTATTAAAAAATTATCTTAAACAAAATATTGCAAATATCAATAAATAAACCAAAATCACTTTTCCATTCATGAAATTATCTAAATCAGTCATTTCCCATTATCACTTTCAAGGTAACAAATAAAACTACTTTTAGAGGATAATTTGTTCGCTTCTTAAATCGCATACATCCTTGCAACTTCGCAACCGAAGTTGCCCAAAATAAAACAAACCGATATCGTCATTCCCCATCGAGTCCCTTCCAACAAAAATCTCACCATTCCAGGATTTCCCTATACCGAGTCAGCCAAAGGAAAAAAAAAGAAGACATCCGAATCGACGCATACACCTGAGGGGGTCATGCGCCTTCGATGAGACAATCGAATGTGTACGCGCGGCAACGGTTGTTCCCTCGAGAGAGTGAGAGAGAGAGAGTGCGAGAAAGAATCGCCGAAAAACTCTGCCACAGCGAAAAGAACGAAATCGAGCGTATACACACACACATATATATATATATATACTCGTGCCTGTGTGTGTATGGGAACAGAGAGAGAGCGAGAGCAAGAGAGAGAGAGAGAGAGAGCGAGAGAGAGAGAAAGAAGCCAAGCGCGCGCCGCAAGTCGCAAGAGGCAGAGAGGACGACGAGACGAGGGACGGCGCGCACACGATGCGAGAGAGGCAACTCTAACTGCGGCGCGCCAAGTGAGAGAGAGCCAGTCTGGCCGCGCGCGCCTCCACGACCACTGACTCTATAGTTGTCGTCGTCGTCGTCGTCGTCGTCCCCGTATAGTTTGCCGGCGCAAGTTCGGAGCATAAGCGAGTGTAACACCCATGCGTCCACGCGGTGTCTCGCTCTTTTGAGACGTCCAGGTTTCGACGATCGTGGCGGGGGCAACTCGTATGTTTTCGTCTATCGAGTGCGTGGGGAAAGGCTGATTCGATACTTGACTACAGGTGAGTTTATTTCGTTCTTTTATCATTTTTAATTAACCTTTGCACGAGTTAGACATAGTGATTTTTGTGATTAAATATTTTGTGTGTGTCGCACGAGGAAGCTCTTTTAGATTTTCATTAATCAATTATTTATTTTATACAAGTGTTAATATTTTTAAGTTGAGCATCAATATATGTTTTTAATGAAATATAGAAGCTTGTTTGCGTTGGAAACTTTTTTTCACGTCAATTTAAATTTCACTTAGCTTTATTAGTTATTTTATGTAAGTACTGTACATATTAGAAAACTATTACAACTGAGTAAATGATTAGAAAAAGAGATAATGAGACTGCAATAAATTGTGTGTTATTGTTTTGCCAACAACTATTTGAAACTCAATTATGCTATTATGCAATTAGGTGTATAGCTACTAGGGTTTTTAGTAAAATGAAATGGATGTATTTCTCTTTGCAATTATGTTTCATCGAGTTTGTTTACACGGAAAAAAGACTACTAAAAATTACTATATTACGGTCTTGAAAAGTGAGAAAAAATTACCATATTTTATTCTAATATTTTGAATATTTATAGTAAAACTGACAATGCGGTATGATTATAATATTAAAAAATGCAGTAATTATTCTCATTTTTCTAGGCTGTCCCAGAATTTTTAATACGTATAGTAATTACGAGTATATAATTTAGTACTTACAACGAAGTAGTGCTTATGTATACTATTTAGTACTAATATTTATAAATACATTCGTCTTTTAAACTTTGGTTATTTTACAAATACTCATAGTACTAAAGTGAGTTCAGTTCGTAATATTGAACTTTATTATGTCAAATTTAGTACTCTACACTATTCGATAGCTATAAATATAATGCATTAGAGTGTAGTTAACTACCTATACTATAACGGTAAACTGTTATCGATCGAATGAATCGTTATCTATCAATTAAATTTTATTCAATTCGAATTATGTGCTAGTACGTAAACTTACACGTATTTAATAATTACAATAAAAATGTAATTAAACGTATTAAAAATATATATTTTTAATCTTAAAGATTTGCAGCTTAAAGATTTGCAACTAAGAAATATAATATACACGCGAATAAAGCGAGTACAGCATCAGCGTTAGGTTAGGCCATAGGGTCGTAGCCCCCTAGTGTACTTATATGCATAGATATACACATGCACCAAGAACTGTTTCGTGAGCTACTCATGCTCGAGACATTTATTAACTCATAAATTAAAAAAAGCTTTACAGGGAATAAACAGAACGTAGTTGTTTTGGCAATCTCGCTCTCAAGTTTTTTTTAGTACGTTTTTTTTATTGTACTTTTTTATACGAAAAATGCGGCCAACAACGCTTAATTGCCGTTCGCGCTTCGTCTTTTTTACTCATTGTATCGTGTATATGACGATACTTAAACTCAATCTAAGGTCAAAATAATGTTTGCACATAATATTTATGCTCTGCAATTTACATTTAATTCGTTGATAATGGAGATCCGATGACCTGCAGGAAAAATTCTGAAAAATGCTGTGGAAATATAGATGTCCTGTACTATAGTAAAAATGTAGTGTAAAAAGTTTTGGTAAAAGCATTGCTATGAACTGTATCTATGGGCATATTACGTATCTATATCTGCGGTTTGTATAGTCTCTGTACAATATATATATATATATGATAGTATGTTATCGTAGATGATCATAGCACATGCTAATTCATACAGATAGTTTATACGAAAACTTTTTTCTCAGGGTGGTACAGATTTATCTAAACTCAAGGTAGAGCAAAATTACCGCGCTATATCGCAAAAATTCACGTCATTATTCAGCTCGAAAAAAAAGCGCGTCGCTTATCAAAACGTTTATCTTACCAAACAATGTATCGCCCTTATCAACTCAACAACGACGATGCAAGAAAAACCCAGGAGAAAAAAAATATACGTTGTCTCTTAATTCAGAAGCACAACTACATCGTCGTTTACGCAGCTAAGGACGAAACTGCACCAATCCACTCTCTGCGAGCGTCGCTCGAGTTCCCGTAGAAAGCTGCATCAAGTTCCAGGCGCATAGCAGCTACCGCAAACATCGACAGCGAGCAAAAAATTCAACCACATCATATAGAGCTCGCGTAGCTTCTCTCGCCCCTCCAGCGCTAATTGCACTATTTAGAATGCGCGCTAGACATTCCTGGACGATATAATTGGCGATAAAACGCGGCGACCGAGAGAAAATCTATTTTCTCGGAATCCGCCGCTGCCGTGGCTATTTTCGCAATTATATATAAGCGCGCGTCGTGGCTATCGGCAGCATAAGCTGCTGCTGTTGCTGCACACACTCCCCCACCACTACGACCACAAATCACTTTGGCCGCCGTAGTATATGTTCCGCAAAAAGCGACGCGTCGCGACGGTCCATGCACTTAGCACTCGCGGGACTCGCGAGCCTCGCGTTTCATCCAGTGAGAATTTATGTCGTATAAATTACGCCCTGCACAGCCGCGGCCACGCGCGGGACACCGAGAGAGAGAGAGAGAGAAGCTTGACGATCGATTTTACACCACTACGTGGAATCATCCTTTCCTGCTGTGCGTCCTTTGTTTTTGGCTTTTCCTGCGCGCGGGGATAATAATTGGGGACAATGCAACCAACGGCGGCGGCGGCGTACCAAATGCGGACTGTGAGCTGTCCTCGCCTTTACAGTTTGGGATTAGCTGGTGAATGCAGGGAATTCTCGTAACCCGCCGCCGCTTAAGTTATGTTCAAGTGTTTATGACGTGCTTAGACTGTATGGGTGCAGTTGTCAGTTAGACCAAGTTATATAGTATATAATAGCTACAATTTTATTTATATACTCGCAGTGGCAATAGCTTCTAGCTTTATTATTAATAATAACTGGGTTTATAATTAAATTGACAGTTTGTTTGGGGATCGTTAATCGTTAGATTGTAGAAGTTTTACAATCGTTATTGTAAGTGAAGGAGAATGTCGATGGATCGCTTCCTAAAATAGACAAGATAGAAATATACCATTGCTCAGAGTACAAAGAAACATTCAATTGAAAAAAAAAGGTTGACATATCCCGTAAAAGACGAGAAAGTTTCGTCATTTGAAATACATGGAAGTAGTCGCAGCCGGATATGGCAAGACTAAATTGTTTCTCACTCTTCTCTTCGCGTGACTTTTAAAGAAAATTCTGCTCTTTAATTAATGGTATATTCTGCTAGCGTGCTAGAAAAAAATGCGTCCAAAAAGCTCGTCGACGATACAATCAGTTTCAACAACGACGGCGGTACAATATATAATATATATCAATAAAAATCAGAATAAAATTCAATACAGAATGCTAACAGATTTTCTTTTGATAAAATTTCCGCATTGCTAATGTAGAGGAGAAAACAATCCAGCGAGGGATGCTTCCAATTTGAAGCCGATATATTTTATCATCACACCTAATCGTTTCCCGATCTCGAGGGGGAACGAAAAAAGAAGCAACCGTCCAATACATCATCCACGGGCATAAACGAACTTCTTACCGGTGTATGTGCCTCGAGCACTACTGGACTATTAAATCCTCTTTCGTGGCAGAAGAAGTAAAAAAGCGATCCCAGGGGCTGATTTCGACTGCAAAAGGCCGCAAAAAAAAAGGAACGGCAGAAAGAGTGGTCGCATTATGCGATCGAACGAGACTAACCACGTGCCAACTGACTCGTTACGGGAAAGCTGCTCGCGCTCAGCATGAGTGACGATTTGTCAGTAATGGAGAACGACTGATGGACAAGCGTCATATTGAGATATCGGCTTCGTTCTTTTTTTTAAATCCGCGTATTACTTCAGCGGATCGGAGGAATATTGAATTGAATATGACTCTTTACTATAATTGGATTATTAATAAATCGATATAGGTTTACACGGATTTTCGCAAAAGAAATAGTGTACTCGTATTGCGTAATACATAGTGATGACAAAACGAAAATGATTGATTGAACGTTTATTGATTTCTGGATCACTGTTGTGACCATAAAAAACTAGACAAGAATTTTATCTAATAGGCAAAAATGCTACAGCAACAATAATTTCAACTACTTAACTTATTCTTTTTATTTATGAGATATTTATCACGTTAATAATACAAATTTTAAAAATTTGGGATCCCGCACACTTATTCATTTATATATAACGCCATAGCACAAATAACTTAATTATAAAATAAATGATAAACAATCGCAAAATAACTTATAAGATTTATTTTTCATTGCAATTAAAAATGCTTATTTGATCGATGACCAGAATTTTAATAGCTCATTGCTCATAATATTATCAAATTACTGACAGCTTATTGTTAATGTGTACAGACAATAATGCTATAGTGTAAAACAATTAGATGTAACTAAATATCTAATGAAATATTTATATACATAATTTACATTCTAGAAAGCTAGACAAGTTAGAGAAGAGTATTTCCATTGTCGGCACGTGACGATGTTATCTGGCGCATAATGGTTTCTTTTACAGTGATAATTTGCATTTTTATAAGTTACCAAACAGGTTCAAAGATCAAGACAGATTTCTGTATCGTGTAAGTGACACACATAAACGTTTCTCAGAAATTCCAACGGACAAGTAATTTACTAAGCGGTTCTATTATTAAATTTTTCTAAAGAAACATCTTATTTCGTGAGAACGCTTATATATATACTTTTTTCCTCGCACAATTTCATGCTATTTTTAGATTAAATCTATTTTATATAAAAAAAAGAAATCGGTGTAACGTTGACTAGGAAAATACCGAGTTTTATTATGACAAAACCGCCGAATTTGTTAATAATTCATGCATAAAATGCAGTGTTATATTGATATTTTGCCATTTTTTTCAGACTATATCAATATTCATAATATATCAATATTGTTTTCATTCAACATCTTTAACCCGGCTAACGTTTAAACAAGTATATTCCATTTAAACTGAAGCACAAAGCCTTTTATAATAACACGCTTACCACCTAGGAAATAATAAAATAGAAATAGCCTCAAACTGTCCCCAATAATTTCCAAAGAGGAGGCGAGAGCAAAGAGCCGCGGCTCGGAACGGAAAAATAAACTCTCGTTTATTAGAAATGCCGGGCTTTCAGCTCGCCGTTGGCTGTACTTCGCTCTCTCCCTCACTCTCTCATTCCCTCTCCTACGTCTACCGCTTCGTACCTTATTATTCTTTATCAATAAACTTACTCGGCTGCAGTATTATCCACGATTCGCGGCCTCTCAACCTCCTGCATTTCATATCGTTCCTTTCTCTCTTCCTCTCGCTCTGTCTCTCTCTCTCTCTCTCTCTCTCTCTCTCTCTCTCTCTCTCTCTCTCTCTCTCTCTCTCTCTCTCTCCTTCTCACCCATTCTCGTTTCCGCGAAATAAAGCTGTGGAATTCTGCGTGGCGCAGTGGTATAGGAAGGAAGGAAGAGCTGCGGAGCTGCAATTTCTTGCGAGAGCGCGGCGCGAGTGCGGATGAGCTTTTCTAAGCAAGAAAGAATTATCGATGCTACGGCGGAGGGAAGGAAAGTGGAAGAAAAATACCGGGGGCGCGCTGTAGGGAAAAGAGAGAGAGAGAGAGAGAGAGAGAGAGAGAATGTAGACAGCAGACAAAGGGCGAATAATTCGACGACTATATAGGAGAGCCGGGAGAGTGGAACGGAGCTATAGCTGGAATGGAACTTTGTCTGCTGAGCGCGGCACGAATTTTCAACCAAGATATCGACCGAATATATCTATCGAGACTTAGTTTAAAGTATCGACGCGCGTAGATTTAAAGCAGCTATTATCTGTATAAGATTCATTAAGTTTGCTGGTCAAAGTTGCGGAGCGTGAGCTTAATTCCTTCGCTGTTTTTCCACAAAATTAATTTTTTTATATATAATAGAAATTTTTAATTTTCATTGTATTGTAATTCAAGGGAAGAAAATAAAAGCTGAAAAAGCAAGAATAACTCTATATAAGTAGGAATAATAATGTAGACTTCCCTAGATTTATTAAATCAATTACATTTGCCATAGACTTCCAGTTTCAATTTTAAAATTTATAGTTCATCAAAAACACGCGGAACAAACAAAACCCGTGCGATATATATCCTTTACCCCGATTTATGCTGTTTGCGTTGCAGCATAAATCTAATCCATATAAAACTTTTACAGAAAATACTTCCCCCCCGTTTCGTCTCGTCCAACTGAATCAAATAATAAAACTTGAGCTATACATTGGACGCGCATATATCTCGAGTTAAAACAAACCTATTTCCCAGAGAGAAAGAGCTAAACAAGTAAATTACATCCTCCGCGGAATAGCTCGTCCGCGCAACCACAGCTTTTAACCTGAACAAAAAAGAGAGACGCGCGCGCGCGGCTCCTTTTAGCAGCGCGCAAGCTCTGAATGGGAGCGTCGCGTCGAGACACACGTATACACAGTAGTGCTGAAGGAGGAGTAAAAAGTATAAGGAAAGAATGGGAGTATATGTGAGAGGAAGAAAGAGAGAGAGAGTCAGCGAGTAGCTCGTTCGCGTAAACGATGAAAGTTTCGGAACGTTGCGCGCAAGCAACGACTCTCTCTCTCTCTCTCTTCCTCTCTCTGTTTCCACCCCTGCCACATGCGAAAAAGAGGGTTTTCCACGATAAACGACATCGCCGTGTCCAGAATCAAAATGCGCCAAGTAGCGGTACGCGAGAAGCTGCAGCAGCAGCAGCGAGAGAGAGATAATGGATTCGTTGCGCTCGAGGAGGCATTTTCGAACGGAACACGCCGAGCTGGTAATCAATCTAAGACGTTTTTGAGGGACAAATTGAAAGTTATATTTGGTTGGAATCGAGCGAGGAGGATTAGATCGAACAGTTGATTATTTTTCTTGTCGTTCGAATTAAATTTTCGTTCCATTGGGTATACTTTCTCGTTCTGTATAAACGTGAATTAATAGGAAACTAAATTTATCTGTATCTAAAAACTTGAATATAAATTCTGGCATATACAGATATATATTATAAGCAAATACGTTGCTCGGACTATATACGTTTTTAATTAGCTTTTCTAATTCGCTGATCTTCAAGACAACGTGGATTTGTTTTTAATTAAAACTCAAGGAATTATCTGGGATAAAGTTGTTCGAAGTATAACCTCCTGGTTGAATGTATTAACTGGAAAGTTTGGAACTTTTTTGTTTGAGCTCAGCTACGGGTGAAGCTATATGGGTAAAGCAATCATTTTGAAATTTGTCGTGCATATAAAAACACACTGATATCCAGCTACTTTCAAACTGTAATTCAAACGATTACTGCCAATAATTCAACAAAATTTATTTTTACCTATATATCATGACGCAAATGATACCTTTCTCATACTTTACTATTCTCAGCATATGTGGGAAAAGTAATTTCTTTTTTTTAATAAGTAGGTATATAATAAATTAAAAATTTTCCAAGTCGTAAATTATAATGAAAAGAACGTTTTCAGCGCTCTTTTATCTAGCTCAGACTCCATTATAGTAATACGGCTCAGACTCGTTTTCGCATTGCACGACTCGAAAACGTCCTTAGTAACGACCGCAATAAACTTAAATGTTTCTTCTATGTCACCAAGTAGCCTGAGTCAATTTGATGATGAGGCATGTTAAGTATCAATCGTTGGAAATTAACGAGCGCGCCGTCACGTCTTCGACATACTCTTCTCGACTTCTCGCGCGCTCTCGCTCTTCAATCTTTGTTTTTTTCGTCTGTTTACCTAAAAGTGAGTACTTATATGATGCATTTTTTATTTTCTTTAAAAGAACGGTCAAAGTTTTTATTAACATTTTTCGATGTCATTTCAAAAGTACCGATGAAGAAAGTCTGCCAAGTTTTCAATACACCTAATTACCATATTTTTCATCTGAAAAGCGTTTCTCAATTGCAAACACTCAAATACAAAATATAGTACATTTCAAGTCGAAACATTCCTTTTGAAATTCTATTTGCGGTTTAGAACGAAACACTTTGGAAGTGAGGTGCATTATATATTACAAAGTTGTGCGCATGAATTTCTAACAATAACCTTAAAAGCAAAATCTTTCAGGCTACGAAAATAAGAGTTTCATATACCTTCGTATATCACCGGAGCCAGCTCGACAACGTAAATCGCGTTAAAAGTGAATGCATAGTGCAACCTTTTCTGCTCCACTTTAAATTCGCTATACGATAAAACTAGCTTTCGCCATTTACCTATATTACACTCTGTATTGCTTCAGAAAAAATTTCAATAAAAAATCATGTGTATTTTTAACTACACTGGCTATATATCTAAAAAAAATCAGAAAAAAACATAATTATATATACATGACCAATTTATCATAATATTACAAACCGCATTAAATTAAATTCAATGGCAACAATTCAAATCTTCTGGTGTAACATGTTACAAAATATTACAAACTTTAACATATTTAATCCAACTTGTGAAACACCATCAAGATTTATCTCCCACAGAATACCACAAAAATCAACATAACGAATTCTTTAACCTGGAAGCATATAATAAAGCCGCTCGATTCCATTATTCGCGCGCGGATGCGTACAAGAATAATTCCATTGCAAGCGCGAGTGTCGTCGCGGTGACGTAAAGCACGGGGGACGCGCGCCATTCGAATGCAGCGCATGAGTTTTCCGCGGCGGCGACGGCGTCGGCTTGCTTTTCTGGGCGCATAATACGTGTATACGGCTGCTTGATCGGGGCCGATGTATGCGCGTGGCGTATATATATACAATGCGCGATAAGTAAAGGAGGACTCTCGGAACTGGCGCGTTTCCGCAACTCGCCGCTGAGGACCCGCACGGTGATGTTATAAATTCGCAGGCGCCCTGGAAAGATAAACCGTGTGCGCACGTGGCCTATACGTACGTGAAGAAAGTCGCCGGTTGACAAAAGCCGCCGTAGCGACTGATGGTATATAATTAAATGTTATCTGTGAATTTTGTAGGTGATGCTGGTTCGTGAAATGGATTAGACGCTGTTATACTATAAGTGTCAAAATTTTTCGTTTTATGTGTGGTTCACACATGATGTATGAAACTGTTAAGCTGCTAGGCTATATACTGGTACTGATAATTATGTTGAAAATGTTCTGCTTGCTGTGCTAGATAAGGATAGTGAAATTGAGCGACACAATCGAAAAAGGACGCTTTATTCAAATTAACAAAATCATTACCGCCAAAGTCATGTTGATCAGCTGCTAAAAATACAATTATATGCAGCAGCGATAAAAGAAAGAATGAGTTATGCACTAAACAAGCGGACGGTTAATCTCTACGTTCTATACGGTGCCAAGAAGCAAACGCTGATTACAGCGACGATAAGAGGATAGTCCTATTTAACTTTCAGATTGGTGCAAAATTTTTGGCCAACGTCATAATTGCCGTACAAGATTGATGAATCTCGCACGAACTGTGGCAATTAATCTCTCCACTTTCGCATCTATACAATTCTCATATTGTCATTGTTATGCACGCGCGAGCTCCCGTATAACTCCTCGCTAAAGGGAAATTGAGGTAGCCAGAATGCGAGCGAGAAAAATGAGCATGCATCACGAGTTGGTGATGGCAACAGTGTTGAGATAACGGTTCCTCGGCCGGAGATTAACGGCCTGACTCTGACGAAAAAACATGCTACACGAGACGAGGCTTCGGGGATGTGAATTATCATCTCGCGCGTCCCCTCATTTTTTCGTGATTACACCGTCTTTGTATACCAACAAAGTGAAAAATGCGAATTGTATACACATGCCGCGGGTGCGAGTCGCGACACGTAATATACCATTCCGTTTACAACTCACTTTACAGCACATTTAATCCTTACCCTGATGCGTAATTCTCTCAAACCTAAAGGATTCCCACACCTTCCATTAATCACGTGTCTCGCTGCTTCACTTAGTCATTACTCAGCTCATTCGAACTAATAGAAGGTAGCATCTGGTGGTGCAAGACGAACCGCCAGTGTATTATAACGCGAGCGTAAATGAATGGGCCGTTGCGTGTAAAGCATCGACGAGACTGGTGTGGCAGCAGCTGACCCGATATATATGTGCATAGAGGCAGATGCAGCGTGCAGAGGACCGCGTATAACCAAGCGGATCGCAACTCCCGTGCGTGCACATGTGTGAGATTCGAAACCTCGAGCTACGCAGGCCTTTAAGTGCGTATACCAATGAAAGAGCACTCGCTGTTATATGCATGTTTCAGCAAATGCATTACGGATTTACACTTAAGCTTCCCACCGACGCCGTTCTCCTGACTAATAACGATAATTGCCTCGCGGGGAACGTGTAAGGAAATGGACCGGGAATAGGGAATTGGAGCGTGGGAGAGATGCTCCATGCCGAACTGAAGAGTCTGCGCGAGGATCTGGAATTATATTGTCGAGAGAGAGAGAGAGAGAGAGAGGTGAGAGAATGGAACAAGAAAAATTGTCCATTGAAATCACAATGAATCATCGTGATTTTCTACGATGCCGCTATACTTGACTTGAAATGTTGTTTGGAATGAATATATACAAACTTCAACTTTAATTATTAGCATCCCGCGTAAGAATAATATACATAGCTAATATGTTACATAGACTATATCCAATGTGTGGAAAAAAATATACATATATATATCTACAGAGCTAGAGCAATACTTTCACCAAGTATCGGAAAACTATGGACAATATGTGGATCATCTATATTGCATTTATTTCAAAACATATGACCCATATTTGGGCAATATTAAAGCTTAACAAACTACAAAACCACAAAATTAAAATTACATATAAATTTCTGCACAAACTTAATTAATTTTCATCAATATTAACATTTACAAGCTACAATAAATTATAAATAATTGCATATATGGACCATACATGTGTCTGTAGATATATACATTTTTCATGCCTAAAATATGTCGGTATTAGTATTTCCCATAAATAACCCATATATTGAGGGATATGATAAATTTGTATTTTCTCAACTTTACCCTACGCAAAAGCATTCCTCCCAACTGGACATAACAAAAATGTTCTCCAATCTGAAGTAAACGCGAAAACTCCTCGGTAGTACACTCGGCAGTCAGCGTTAACCAACTTTATCACCACGCGCAGGGAAAAAGGAAGCATCAAGGCGGCCAAAACATCGGCTAACAAATGTAAAAGAACGTTTATATACACACTTTACATTTTAATCTCCAACCGGGTGCGGAGTTTCGTCCCAGCCACTAGGAGCTCTCCCAGCGGTCTGTGTGTGTATAACCACCGTCAGCCCAGACGTGCAGTACTCCCACGACTGTGCTTAATTGCGCATCGCGGTGGGGCAACATTAAGCTACACCCGCTTGGCTTAATCTCGTTTTACCAAGCAGCAGCAGTAGCGTCACACTTTGCGTGTGTACACAAGTGTACGTAGACGCGCGGATTCGCGAGAGTCGTAATCGGGACGTGTCGCCGTAGTGATTTCAGCAATTATGCAGAAACGACCCTTCGACTCGCATAAATCTCCGTGAGATATATATATATGTATGCATGAAGTGGCGGAGAGAACTCGTCTGAATCGAGCCGGCAGTTTCTACTTGAACGCACGGAGGTATAGGCCGATTATATATATATACCGTGTTGCGTGTCGCGTGTGCATATAAGCTCATGTGTGGTACGCACCTATATATACGGATCATTGGTAGCTCGTGAAATATCGAAGATTCATCGTTCATATTGATGGGCTATGGTTAATATGTGAATTTATGGAATCGATGCTCGATGATTGGGTTATTGGGGGGCCGCGGGATCATTTGTATACGAGGAAAAGTGACACGTATGCACGATCTACTCACAGATTACGTTTTATTGATCAATTTCTGTCGCCGATTCTGGACTAAGTTTAAGGATTTAATTGGGTAAACCTTTTTAATAATTAACTATTTTAATGACATTTTCGTACAAGCAGTTTTTTTACCATTAAAGGGAAATAATAAGATATTGCAATCGAAACACGTAGTTCACTTATAAATCTGTTTTGCTTCTACAGTAATCTCAGTAAGTATTCGATTGCTCCAACACTTTTTAAGGTTTTCTACTCTTGGTAACTTCCAAGCGAATTCGTATCAATATATGTGTGTGTGTATAAGAATGTAGCAGTATCTGATAAACACTTGAGCGTATAAGAATTCCATATACGAAACTTTAAACTTTCATAAAACTTTTATATTGGTGAAAAATGGGTTAAACTTTCAAGAAACATTTCGATACACTAACACATTATAAATGACTTCTTATATAAGTCACATTTATAGGAATTTAATTTTTTGATAGCTGATCATTTGTGTAATATCCCGTATCTAAATGATAGCACTAGTTTTTAATAAATATGTAACTCTATTTACATCAATGAATAAAGATACCTCAATTCATTTCTCTAGCACAAACCGATCTACCGAGTTTATCAATAGTCCAGGCAGACTTTCTCCAAGCAAATCCAATATATAACAAACGTCGTTCGACGCAGACGTGGACTCGCACCTGCTCTTTAAATCCTTTCACGCAGCTTCTAATCCCATCGGATTCCTCTCGCCGCGAGAAAGAAAGACAGAAAAAAGAGCGAGCCATAAACTGTTGCGGCAATCTGATTGTTATTCGAGATTACAGCAACAACTCTATTCCTCTGCTCCATCGTCTCTTGTCCCACCTTATGGCGTTTGCGATTTATCACTTTTTGTCGCCGTCGTCCTCGTCTCCCGATGCCCGCGTCCTTTATGTTGATTTAGGTCGGCCTCGGGCGAATTTTGCGATCGCAATTTAAAGAATGCGCGCCGCTTCGTCACTTGTATATACATACGTATTATACTCGGTCGTTGTCTCGTTCTTGCGCGACTCTCGGCTTTTGGCGTCAGGCAGTCTCGCGCGTCTCGGCCGAGCAACAAAAAAAAATCAGATCTAAACTTTAATCAGCATAAAAAAAGTTTAACAGGTACATGACCTGCCTATAAAGAGAAATGATCGTAAAAAAGTGTATATATAAATTTATAATTGAATTCGTGCCTTTTTTTTTGCGGAATGGATTCATTATGCCCGTCTTAATTTCTAATACATATTCACATTCTGTTTTTCTGTCGAGCTCTTTACTTTTTTATTTTCTTATTTCTAAAATATCATTCGTTGATCTAAAAAAAATATTTAAATAGAAAATAAATATTATGTATTAGTGTATATAAGCGAATAAAAACAACTGCCACGAAAAAAAAAATTAACGACAATACGTGACGTCAAGTATCAGCTTAACAACCTACGCAAACGTAAGCAAGATTAATGAAAATATGCAACACATAGAAAAATTTGAAGTTCATGTGCAATAAAAATACTGTTACCTAATACATACTTAATTTTCTAAAAACAAAGTTTATTTAATTTCTAATGATGTGTGAAAATAAAACTCGGCCAGTACCAGAAAGAGCATACATAAGTTTTTACACAAACAATAATAAATAACACACAACATGCGTTGATAAAGTGCGAATATTATTGTTTAAAGTACTTAGTCGATTAAAACTATAACGTCTTCACCTGAAAATGAATGAAAACATATTGATGAACCTTCGGATATGGTTCATCTAAAATATAATCATTATAATACAAGATCGTACTTTTTAAATTAATAGCAAGCTGTACAATCCGACGGGGTTAAGAAAAAAAAAAGCGAGAGAAGAAAAAGAGTTAATGGACGACATAAAAGCACAAGTATAAACAAGTGTATTAAAATTAAGCATGAACATGACTCAGTCGTATAAACGAGTGAATAATAAAAGAATGCGAGCTGCTATGTCAAAAAGTCGCGTCTGCGTCGCTCTGGTTTCGCAACGAATGTAAATGCGCGCAAAAAATCGCGAGGCGCGTCGAGTGCAGAAAGCCACCGCCGCGGGGCATGAGATATTCGTCCCTCCTCTCTGTCTCTCTTGTATTCTCCCCGTCTCCTCTTGTCCGCGACTCTGTCTGCACGCATAAGGCGTCAACGTCGCCGCGCCGACGATTTACGAATAAAGGAATTCGTCTTTTCGCACAGTCCTTTTGCGACGCGTGGACTCCACCCGTACATTATTCGTTTTTTGTCGCTGCTCCCTTGAGAGAAGAATGGATATATAAACGTACGGCAACTTGACAATTGCACGAGCTGGCATACGTTATTTTGAAGAAATTTATTAGACGGGGAGAAAGTTTTGACTGCACACGCTCAATGTGAATTTGTTCAAGTGGTTTGCTCGGCTCTGTGCCTCTGCGCATCTCGCGTAATTTTCACGTCGTGCGAAGGCTGGACGTGCGGGAATTACCCCGTGATAAATCGCTCTTAACTTATGAGAGAGCAGTGAAGGTGGACGCGAAAAATAAGGAACGCGGGGCTACGCTGAGGTCACTGATTTTCGTTTATCTTTGAAAATGTGTTATTTGTGCGCAGAGAACGGAAATGATTGAAATTTATTAAAATCGATTTAACAGTAATTCGAAGTTCGTTATTCCGTGTCATTTTTGCCTCATTTAAACAAATGTAAAACAATTACGGCAGAACCAAAGCCATCGCAGCGTGACAGCTCACGAAAATCAATCACGACACCTCTTTCTCCGCCAACTGTCTTAGCAGTGAAAAGGTCCTCATTCAAGATTCCCGCAATGGCTGCCCAATAAAACCTCAAATAGTCGTCAATGAGAGGCGGCTAATAGCTGCCGCTCGAGCATAGAACACCGCGGACACTCCCCAACTGCCGGTGTGTACATGTATATATGTGTGTGCCGCGATTCCGTTATAGCCGGGAGCCCCTCGAGTCCATTAATTCAATCGTCGTATCGTCTCGGCTCGCGCCTACTACAGTATTCCGGTGCCTCTCTCTCTCTCTCTCTCTCTCTCTCTCTCTCTCTCTCTCTTTCTCCTGCTCGTCATTCCTCCTAACGGCCGACTTTTTTTTTGCTTTTTACTCTCTCGTGCCATTTAGTCGTATCGCACTTATGCGCTTGCTCCGCGGTCGTTTTGACGAGGAGGAGGTGAAGGAGGCAAAAAAAATGATCGGTAGGAGGAAAGATCGAGTGATGTATGGGTGTGCGTGTGTAATTGATACGTGGCTGACGGGACGCTTTGTTTGAGGAATCGAGGGGTCAACTGTTCTATGCGTGTGCACGTGCGTGTGTGTGTGTTCCGGCAAAAAATATTGACGCTGAATGACAGGCCTTTCGCGGGATGACAGTGTTTACCTCGGCTCGCGATCTACGTTTCGAAAAAATGTTCTCGGAGCTTGGATTTTGCGGGTCTTTTTTTGTTTGTTCTCGTTTCGTGATTTATTCTTTTATGGTCACACTTTACCTTTTAAATTTGGATCGCTGCACATTTTTGCGATTTGTATCGATTAATCACTGGTTTCCCGTGCGTTGTTAAGATAACCAGTTTTTATTAATTGAAATCATATACATACATTTAACGAAATTAAATTTGATTGGATATTTATATAAATATTTTGTATTTTTTAGTTCATCAATTTGCACGGAATATTTTATGTTCCGAAGCATGCGATTGTTATATAAACAGGGTAAATAACAGATGCGATTATTCCCGATTAATTAAAGCTTTAAATTGTAAATATGCACCCGTGAAATCGCGGATTTAATATATTCAGTGAGTTTTAATTATAAATTATACTTCTCGAGCATTTTGAATTGAAAATGATTGTTCGAGGATTACTCTTTCTAAATTTAGTATTAAGTGTGCATCATGCGTATAGGAAAAGTAGGTTTTATCTGACATAAAATAAATATTTACATATACATATTCGACACATCACACCATTAGCCATTATTTTAATCCAGTTCTGAATGTTTTTATTGATATATCATTAAACGGTATACATTTTTTCGATACAACACAAGTTGTTTTTTTAATAAAAAAATACTGACATTCGGATATACGTGTATCAACAGTACAAACGTACCTTCGAAACAACTACGTCAGGCGAATAAAAAGATCTCGCTGTGTATACATTCTTATATATATATAAACAATGCCCTCATTTTCTAGTATTCACGGTAAATAAACCTTACGAAATTATTACACTCCATACACATACGCACAGTCTCGTAGAAATTCCCATGACAGAGTCTCTATTAAACATCCTACACACACCTGAAACTCTTGACGCGCAGATGAAAGAGAAGAGAATAAGAAAAAAAAAGTCATAGAAAAGGTCGGGGAATCGCTCGTCCAGCGAATGATTCATTCAGATTTCCACTCTCTGCTGCTATCCCCCCGCACGTAATGTCATCAAGTCACTGTATCGCAGCCTTGGAACCGCTGCGCTTACGCAATACATACACACACATGCGCGTATACGCAGAACCGTCAGTGAACGTGTTTATTCCGAAAGAAAGAAAGAAAAAAGCTTGTTCGTCGACCTCATCTTCTTCCTCGGTTCTGTCGCGCACTATTACTGCTCTCTTTTAAAATAGATCTGCGCGCGTTATTTATATATAAATAATGCGAGCCGTGTCATGTCTTTGCGGAAGAAAAAAAGAATATACCTATATTTCACTCTCTTCTCGGGCAATGCGGACACTTTTTACCCGCGCGACGCGCGGTGAAATCGATTCTCGGAAAGTCATTTCGAAGTTATACGTACATATACGTGCAGTGCAGCACTTAATTTCAATTTAACGCTGCATCGAGAAAGAGACAGACTTGACGACGATCGTTACCGCTCATATATATATATATATATATAGCAGCATTCCGCTTAAGGAAAATAATGAACAGTTTAATCAAAACGATCCTATAAATATAAAGCGTATTTAAAGGCCTTTTTTATTAGCTATAACTTTATACATGGCATGGCGCTTTTGCTCAATAAACGCTGCTTTCACATCAACGTTATCGCACGTTGCACAGAGACGCTCCGTAAAAATTCATCAGGTCCGGTCTTACTCGCCTCTGTATTTTGCATTACCGTCGTGTGTGACACGGATAAAAGCCTCGCGTCTATACACACATTTTAGCCCCCGCTATACTCGTCGTCATCGACACCAGATATAATATAATATTTCTCCTACGTGCGCCGGGACATATATAATAGAGTGTATAACGTGGGCGCGCGCGAGAGACCGTAATCGGAGAGTGCTTTTTTAATTTGCCCGAGAATAACGAGGAGAGGAAGCGAGAAATTAGACGAGAGAGAAAGAGGAGAGTATAGCGCGATTTTTTCCCCGCAAAACTACGAGGAAGTGTGGCGCGCGCGAACAAAGCGTCGCCTCGTCTACTCTTTGCAGACGAGGAGTGTGTATATACATATATATAAATGTATATAGGGAGTAGTCGACTAGGCGGGAGATCGATGCTGTTTATTTCTACCCCCATGCTGTTAGGTACTGCTTTTCTCCATTACCAGCCGTATATAGTATCTGAGAGAGAGAGAGAGAGAGAGAGAGAGACACTCCTGGGCTTCGGCTACGAGATCGACTTGGAAAATTGGCCGGAAGTGCTTGACTTTATTCTTTTCTCTCTTGCGTGCGCACGTTTACTTTTTCTCTTTTCCCCCTCTTCCGTCTTCACCTCTCGCGATATTATTTGCCAGCTTCCTACGCGTATATATAGGTGTATTGAACTTTGTGCCGCGTGCTCGAGATGCTTCCGACTTTTCCGCACGTCTTTTGAAGGTGATCTAAATGCGAGTGAAATGGATATTAATCGCATACGTATTGTCGTAAATGGTATTTAATTAAAAATTCATGGATTTTGAATTCACGAGTATTTTTCTTTTCTTTTTCAACAATTCAGGTGAAATGAATATATCTATTTTTGTATAACAAAGAGTGTTTTTGTTTTATTGCTATTGAAATTTCCAATAGAACGAGCTACGAAACGATTGATAGATTATAAGATTATTCAGACATTCATTGTTAAATCCAAAACAATACCCTCTTTTTTAAAAATCATCATTTGCACTCGTTTCAGCGCACACATTCAGTACATATATAACGCGACAAAAAATATTTCATCATTCCCTTTCCATAGCCTAAAAATTCACCTGTGCGCGTCGAATGAATCGGCCATACCCAATCGTCTATAAACATCGAGCCGCACCGTAAAAGCCATTCGAACTTTTGCATTGCGCCTTGATCACTCACGAAGATCGGGTTTGTACAGTTGGCCCCCGTCGGTGGCGTACATATATATAAAAGAAACGCGAGAGTTACCTTTGAACTTCGCCGCGTCTGCTACGTCGTCGCCACGCGAGATGCATAAATACCGCCGTAAGCTTTATAACCGTCCATGTGGAAAGTGTATACATGTATATATTTGTATGTATATAAAAACTAGACGGCTGGATGCGAGAGCGATAAGTGAATGAAAGGAGAGCCGAAAAATATTGCATCCACGCGCCCAGGCAGCCGCCGAGACCCATTTATCCTTTCACACTCGGTGCGATTGATGCACGCGATTCATCTCTGTATATACAGATTCGTGTGTGTGTGTGTGTGTGTGTGTGTGTGCGTGTGATGCATCAGCCTCGGCCGAGCTTGTTTTCCTAATGCTTCGTTTCCGAAGATTGACTCTGGCATTTTTCTACGGGTGGGCGAGCGATACGTGTAGGTATACGCGCCGATATTTTGCAGGTCGGGAAATTCGTTTTTCAAAAAAATGGATTTTCGATGAAGAATAACGGCTTTCGCCGGATGACGTACACCGGCAATTGAAACTATACACAGACTATATTATGTACAAGCAAACGATTTTTCATGGAAAAGTAATTGCAGGAAAATTTTGCGCTATAGTTCAACAAATAAATCTGATTATATATTCAGAATAACGAATAATCAGAGCAGGATAAGAGGTTTCCGCACCTTATTGAATATAATGAAAATGGTGGGAGTATATACGTAATATCGCATTGCTATGCGGTATAACGTATCCCTCTAAGACAATAAGATGGTTGTTGCAGCGGGTGCCTTCGGTAAATCCATCTGTATATTCGCGAAGAGAAGTGGCTTCCCACTGCATAAGCGGATTAACTTTCAAAGCATTGGGTGCATATTTTGATCAAGAAGATTAATTACGCTTGTAGAGATTATAACGACAGTGCGCATTTATCTATATTCGTGAAAGGCATCCATCAGCTCAGATTTCTTGGCCTCGTAACGAACTGCATTATTATTATCATTATTATATTGCCTCTACAAGATTTAACGAAAAAGTTTTAAATCGAGCAGTCGTTAGAGAAAAATGAATTTTTACTCAATTTACCATATCGATACACCCATTAATCTTCGTAAGCAAGAATATAGAGGGAACCCGTGCATATTTTGCATATAAGTTAGCTAGTCTTTCTACGCAGGAAGCTTAATCAAATCTAGCTCATATGTTTTAAGATCGAAATTTATAATAAAAATAATAATATTATAAAATAGATAAGCTTTCAGCAACTACGAAAATAAAAACCATTAACTATACATCCAAGTATTACAAGCACAAAGACCGAATAATCTGCAACTATACGCGAGCCGTAGAATATCTCAGACTATACGATCAATCATCTGTGCATATTTCAGACTCGTAAAGAGGAGAGAGCAGCGCGAGGCGCGGGAGGACAGCCGCGGATCGTAGGTGATGCCAGTGGCACACTCGGAGCGCCTGTGCCTCCTGGTGACGACGACGCTGCTGGTGCTGCTGGAGACACTGCTGGACGGGGCGGCGAACGCCGAGACATTTACCATCGGCTACATAACCGGCTCCAAGAGACGACCTGGCGACTGGGAATACTCCCGACCGGGACTTCAGATATCCGGCGCCTTGACACTCGCCATCGACGAGGTACGTATTATAAACCTATATATATGTATAAAGAGCATTGACGCTTTATGTAAAAGTTGAAAGAAGTCTTGGAGGGGTGAATAATAACGAGGTTCGCGCAAAAGTGCAGTTGCTTGTAATTTAAAGCTTTTTTCCGTGTACGTTCAAGGTTCGAGTTTGATTTTACATGGAAATTCAATTAGTGATTTATTAATTTTTGATTAATTGCTAGTTTTTTAAATGTTTGCTAATACCAAAATTCCCAGTGGTGTATACTTAGCCTCATCATCACACTTATAATTTTTAGTTATATCCACAGTCAGGTTTAGTAATGTTAAAAGGCTTGATGTAATATTTTAATGAAAATGCAGTAAGTTCAATTGTGTTTACGTTTATTTGTTATTCAGTTGAAATTTGTTCGCTCAACAACACGATTTTTCATTATAATTCCCCTTTAAACTGCCCCATTAAATTGCTCCTTTAATTACCATAACTTTATATAAATACAGTCAATGCAGAAGCAAACTAAATGTTGACGAAATCTAATTGACTGTTCGTCAAAATAGATGAGATCTATACAATCCGACTGAGCGAAATTACCGTAACTGGAAGTAATCCCGGAAATTGGAACTACAAATTTGCAGACACGTACCAGTGATCCGCGTCGTTACAATTTTCCGCTATAATCCATGAATATATGAAAACGAAGGCAAATTATTCACCGACCTTGATATATTACGGCATTCCACAATATTGAACTGCGTTTACTAAATAAAATCGATCTCGTTATTCCGCGATTACCAATGCTAACATCGCATTAATAATCGCGTGCAAATATTATTTCGTCGCACGTGCCCATGTCCATGTGTTAGGAAATTAAAATATGTAAATGTATTTAGCTGTTTAATTGTGATACTAGTCGCATTAAAACAAGCCGCTTACTTTATACAATCGCTACTCTCTGATATCCCCATATCATTATAGAGGAAATTAAATAAATAACATAAGTATATAAATGAATAAATATTGGTAAGCATATTCTGCAGAATTTATGTTAACAATTCATGATAATCGGTCAAATTCTCCAAGCACCGGCAACTATCCAAAACAATAAACGCCCAAAACGCCCCAAAACATAAGCAATTTGGTAATATCAACAAATCTTCTCCAAAACAACTTCCGACAACGCGCAGACAATGTCCCAAGCCTCCGAATCTCAGCTCGCCGGAAAAGGGAAATCACAGGGAGCGAGTAACGAAAGCTACAATGCATAACCTCCCCCAAGAGACCATTTTACCCTTCTCTACCGAGCCCAACCCTTGAGAAGCAA
Source organism: Megastigmus stigmatizans (assembly GCA_900490015.1). Classification (NCBI taxonomy): domain Eukaryota; kingdom Metazoa; phylum Arthropoda; class Insecta; order Hymenoptera; family Megastigmidae; genus Megastigmus; species Megastigmus stigmatizans. Next base: position 28,346 of record UELV01155727.1, read on the forward strand.
CCATTCGAGTATCAGCTCGCGCTGCGTCTCCATATAAAACACTTGGTATTCTTATCATTCTACGTGTGTGCCCCAGGTAAACTCAGGCGAGTTGGGCAGAAGGGGTCACAAGCTCAAGTTCATCGTTGCGGAGACTTATGGGGACGAGGAGCAGAGCATCCTGATGACCGCTGACCTATGGACAAGGAACGTGAGCGCTTACATCGGGCCGCAGGAGAGCTGCGTACACGAGGGCAGAATGGCGGCGGCCTTCAACATACCCATGATCTCTTACGTGAGTGTATTGCCCTATCGATATATTTTATCCTATATACATGAATCACGTTTTATATTCTATATACGTGAAACAGCTGCGATGTCGAGGTGTAAGTTCGTGTAGATTCCCTCGATGGACAAATATTGCGCCGAGCCATAAATTATTGCTAAACCTGCAGAATCTGAGATCTTAACGTATAACGTATATGTAGTGTTCCAGTATCTGCCGCTATGGAAAAGCAGCGCAAACCAATTAGATTACGAAACCGCGGGATGGGGGATGGGGG
>UELV01155731.1:0-14045 GCA_900490015.1 Megastigmus stigmatizans
GCAGCTGACGGTAATTCCTTAGGTTGATCATCGTTTGGAGGCGATGTTATAGAAAATTCCTCCTTCGATTTTTCGCTTTTAGGTATCATTGCTGTTGGTATTTCGTCTATAGATTTTTCACGTTTAAGAGCAGCTGACGGTAATTCCTTAGGTTGATCATCCTTTGGAGGCGATTTTATTGAAAATTCTTCCTTCGAGTTTTCTCTTTTAGGTATCATTGCTGTTGGTATTTCGTCTATAGATTTTTCACGTTTAGGAGCAGCTGACGGTAATTCCTTAGGTTGATCATCCTTTGTAGGTGATATTATAGAAAATTCCTCCTTCGATTTTTCTCTCTTAGGAATCATTGATTTTGGTATTTCGCCTATAGATTTTTCACGTTTAGGAGCAGCTGACGGTAATTCCTTAGGTTGATCATCGTTTGGAGGCGATGTTATAGAAAATTCCTCCTTCGATTTTTCGCTTTTAGGTATCATTGCTGTTGGCATTTCGTCTATAGATATTTCACGTTTAGGAGCAGCTGATGGTAATTCTTTCGATTTGTCGTCTTTTGGAGGAAATTCAATAGAAAATTCTTCTTTTGATTTTTCTCTCTTAGGTATCATTGATTTTGGTATTTCACCTATAGATTTTTCATGTTTTGAAGCGACTGATGTTGATTCGTTCGATTTATCAGCAACTGGAGGAGATTTTATAGAAAATTCTTCCATGGATTTTTCTCTTTTGGGTATCATTGATTTTGGTATTTCATCGATAGATTTTTCACGCTTCGGAACTGATGTTGCTGCTATTACTGTCGATATTTCATCTATAGGTTTTCCAATGTTCTCTGTTTTTGGTTCTAATGAAGCCAATATTTCATCTACAATCTTATCTGATTTTGATGCAATTGATAACGTTTCTGCAATTTTTTTATCGTTAGATGCTAATTTGGCTGAAATCGAGTCTTCTATACCGAAATCTAGTATCTTTGGAATTACATCTACAAGTTTCTCTGATTTGGATCCTGTTTGCGGAGCATTGACTTCTGTTGCTGTAAACTGAGTCATTAAATTATCTGTTTTAAGCATTTCTGATTTTAGTATCTCGTCTGCAGATTTTTCTAATTTTGGTAATGCTGAAGAAATTTGTGTTATTGATTGTTCTGTCGGCTTAACTGTTTTATCTACAGGCTTTGATACTAATGATATAGATTCAGATTTTACGATTTGATCATCTTTAGGAGATTTTATTGCTTCTAAAATTTTTTCTGATTTCGATACGCTTGGCCCTTTTTTATCTTTTTCTTGAATTGCCGATTCGACCTTTGAGGTGGTACTTATACTTGAAGTTTCTGTTATCTTTTTAGTTGAATCTACTAAAGTTACAGAAACTTTTTCCTTGGTTTTGTCTGTACTTTTTACAGTTGACGTAATTGTCTGGGATACTGATTGCTTTTCAGAAACTATTTTTGACGTATCATGTTTGATATCTTTTGGTGGTGATTTCCTAATAGAATCTTCTGCGGATTTTTGCTTAACAGAAGCATGAGATCCTCCTTTTGGAGGCGAAACTTCATTTTTGCGCTTATCACTTTTTGGGGAAGATTTAAAAGGCAAATCTTCTTTCGATTTATCCTTCTTTAGAGGAAGAGACTTTGGTGTTTCAGGTTTAGCTTCTTTTTTCGAAGGTGATTTTTCGGGTGTTACATCCTTTCCCTTTTCAGTCTTATGAACCGTTTTAGCTGACGTTGAATCTTTTAATTTTTCTGATTTAGGTGAAGATTTGGTAGGTGATTCCTCTTTCAATTTATCTTTTTTAGTAGGGGATTTAGAAAACGAATCTTCTTTTGATTTATCCTTTTTCGGTGGTGATTTAGACAATGGCTCTTCCTTCGATCTTTGTTTTATAGGTATAGATTTTGGTGAACTTTCTTCCTTTGGCTTTTGTTTCGACGCTGCTAGTTTTGGTGAAGTTTCTTCCTTTGACTTAACAGATTTTGCAGCAGCCACGGGAGATCGAGTTTCTGCAACCTTCTGCTGCCTTGTAACATTCTCTTGCATTTTAGTAGCCTTGGCTTTGCTTTCTTTATCGTAATCAACCTTTGCAGAAGCTTTCGTTTTTACATCAGTCTTCTTAGTTTCCGGCAAATCGACCTTATCAACGGCGGTTTTTTTATCAGGTTTGCTCGTCACTTCTTTATTGAGTAAATCTGATTCCAATTTACTTTTAATATTAGCCTTCTTCTCGGCATCTTTCTTTTCATGCATACTTTTAAATTCCTTCATTTCAGATTTTAGATCCGCTAACTCCTTTTCCCCTTTGCTCGCTTTTCTGTCGACCTTTTCTTCCTTAGAATCTTGTTTCTTTCCTACCAAATCTTTCCCCTCTTTGCTCTTCCGCCTTTCATCCTTCTTTTCATCTTTAATAATATCCTTGCTAATCTTTTTCTCCTCTTTTTTTATGTTATCAACGCGCTTGCTATCTTTCTTATCAGAGAATAATTCCTTTTCCTCCTTGCTCTTACGCTTGTCACCTTTCTCCATTACGGTATCTTTCTTTTCTTCTTTCCTTTCCTCCCATGTCTTTATCTCAACTTTTTCAGTTAGACCTCCTATCCCGATTTCCTCTTTAGCTTTCTCTTCCAGAATTCTTTCTGTCTCCTCGAAAACTTCGAGAGATCTGTCATCTTCACTAGAAATAGAAATTCCAGATAATCTGGCAGCTGCGATCCTCGCTGATTCTTGAGACGATTGACTTTTAAGCGATCCTCTCGCAGCTGTCGTTTCCTTCTGTATTTGTTCCTCAAAGTAGTGAGCTTTCTCAGCTACCGAACATTCGGACATGTCTACGGTAGGGCCCAAGTCTACTGGACTCTCATGTCCACCCTCGTCTTCGCTGCGCTCGCGAACCTCGCTGAGACACTCGCTATCACTGTCGTGATAAGTAAGCTGCGACGTGTGCGACACTTCGGATTCACTTCGCTGGAAGCTTTCGCGTTTGCTGCGCGCCACATCCTCCCAGAAACGACGTTTCTCGGCATAAGTCTTCTTCTCTAGAGCTGGTGGCGAAAGTTGAAGTTCTTGAGTGGAATAATTGGTGTCTGTGGAGTCTAAGAGAGTTTCCGATTGGTCTTTGTATGCTAGTAGGCTACCGACTGCATCTAAAACAGGCAAAAAAGGATTCGTATTCGCCTATTAGCGTTTTGTCTTGGATTTGCCATATTATTTCTTTGGCTTATTAAAAATATTTTTGAGAAAAACTATTTTTAAGTATATTCGATCTATCGCTAAAAGCATCAATACATTTAATTATTTACTTTGAGACTTATGCATGCAACTATATAAATCATTTGTTTGGTATTTAACGTCGTAACATAATTAAGGGCTATCAATTTTAATGTTATAGGTACATTCTTTTTTCTACTTTTTAATAAAATATCCAGACAAAATAGAAGTATGTGCATTTTTCTTCACAATGCTATAGAGTATATTTTTAATCTCTAATGTTATGTACATTGCGTGGCATTTAAAAAAAAATTCTTTGCGATAAAGTTTGGCAGTACAGAAATAAGAATCTTCAAATCAGTTTCAGCTTAATTTCATTTATTTCAGCTTAGAAGTTTTACATGAACAGAAACAACACCTGCAGATCAGTTGCTTTCATTGTTCTACGCTTGCAAAAATCCCCCGTAAAACGTGCCTCGGAGAAGGTTGAAAAGCAATGAGACAGTATTTATTTACTCTTGATTTTTAACGAGTAAAAGTGCGTAATCTTATATCATAATATTATACAATAAATATAATTCAATATATCTCTATTTTATATACACAGTGGTCTGATAGAACATACATTTTGAACAATAATTTAACAATAATAATAAACTGTGTATATTATTCAACATGATATATATAAATATATATAATTAATCAATATAATCTTTCAAAGACGGCTTATTTCTTGCACATTAATAATCCATCAAAAATGGCTAATAATTTATTGATAAATCCAAAATTAGAAAATATTTTTATACCTTTTATGTTAGTTCTATAAGGCAATTTTAATAAATATCACTGTATGATTTAAAAAGCTAGTGGGTTTGAATAAAGTTAACTAAATTATTTTTATCACTGCAATTATCATCGCAACATATTCAGTAATTAATTCATCAAGAAGTTGCAGGATGTGGACACTTTCAATATAGTTTAGAGTGTTTAATATCCCATTTGGTTGTCTATGATAATGTCGAGGACTGCGGTTCTATCTGTAATCAACAGATAGACATAAAGAAATTTTAGTAAGTTAACCCGGAATGAAGAGCAAAATTCTGCTATTTATCATTCATTAAATGTTTCTACCACACGGTGACTACGTCTCGATGAAAACTTTGTTTTATTTTTTTTTCTACAATCTGTTCTATTGCGTACTTTTTAATAAACGTGAAAATTATTTTTAGAAAAATCTACAGTGCATAGGTATTCTTTGTTTAAAATCATAAGTTTGGGATAAATAGGAAAAGAAAAACTTGAGCTCAAGAGGAAACCGTTATGAATTATACATATACTCTATACAGCACAATAAATTTGAATACATTTTATTCTTACTCAATAATTGCGGCATTATGATCAACCTACTGTTATTGACTTTTATCGTAACGATTCAAACAGTATATAGTAAAAAATATCTAAAATTTTTTTTATTAAAAAAATAGATTTTTTTCGTTATAATCGTTGAAACCTTAAAGAATGAAATACACTAATTAAATTGAAAGAGATAACGAATATTGTGAATATTTACTTTACTTATTACTATTAAAGATATGTATCCTGTGTCCTAGTATATCACAAAGACGATAGATATACACAAAGCTTTTATTGGGTACAGAACTTTTAATAGTTTCTACTGCTTATGAGGTTACGAATTTTCTAATATTTGATCATACGCCTGATTGAACAGTTAAGATTTTTAACAACAGACCACAAATTAACTTTCAAGAGTCTAAATTTGTATTGGATTTAATTTGAATGCAAATTTAATATATTCATACTGAACGATTAAACTTTTTAAATTGAAAATAGAGTGGGAAATGCCATTTCCCATCCATTTTTTCTTGCATTATAGACCCTTCACGGCCAGCAGGACCAAAGGTAGACGCTGCAACTTTTCATTATTTGAATATTTCGTTCGGATACGGACACGTGATGTTTAATCGCAATGAAAAAGCAGAGAGAATACAAGAACGAGTAGGTAATACGAGCTAATTCGCGCGCGATCGATCGCGTTATCCAGGCTTATTGTCTAATCGATATCCTCGACGTCTGTGTGACTGTCGCTGATCGCGTCGTCCGTCTCTTTGACCGACAACAACTGTTCCATCTTGTTGACGTTCCGCATGACGATCTGCGAGGCCGCCATCACGTCGAAGTCCTCGCAGGATTCGCGCTGTCCGCAGGCTCCCTCGAGCTCGTCCTCCTCGTCCGACGCCTCCATGTCCTCGCTGTCGGTGGTCGGCACAACCATTATGTCCAGAGTCGCGGGCACATTCGCCTCGTCTATGGACATCTGATTTCTGACTTCGATGGAAAAGGGCCCGTCGCCCTCCTTCGTCGTGATCGTCTCGCCGTTGAAGTCGCACAGTATGTCCGATCTCGGCTTGATGTATATCGTCGCCTGGAGAACCTCCTCTTCGTCGTTGGACATATCCTCGAGATCGGTCTCGCCCTGATGGGGATTATCGGCAACGGTCAAGCTTCCCCTAGGCGAGGCTCCTCCCTTTTTCCTCTCGAGACCCTCATTGTTCTCGGGTTCGCTCGTGTAGATCTCGTCGACGTCCGTGAGGTTCTCCAGGAAACTGTTGCGACGATCGCCACCGTACGACGAGTCGTCGCTAACGTCCAAGGTCACCGATATCGTGGGGTGCAGGAGATTATTGTCGCCCTCGGGCTTCGATGCCGCCTTGGCATTGTGATTGGGGGTGGAGTTGCGAGGCACCGTGAGCTCACCCTCCGAGTCGGTGTCGGAGAAGTGGAGCGAGCTGTTGTTGATCATGGCGTTGAGTCGGCGACGAGTCGAGAGAGCCTTGCGCTTTGTTTTGGTGCCCGTTGGCGACGAGGTCGCCTCGTTACGAGCTCCTAACAAGTTGCAGCTCGGTATCTTGCACTCGCCATTGATATGTTCGCCTACTTGACAGTCGATCTGTTCGAGAGCATCGAGTTCATTGGTGGTATTGTCATTGGACGTCACTAGCACTTCTGGCGAGGTCGCCGTCACCTGGCTCTGCATAGCTCGCTCTATTTCGGTTGCCATTTCACTGTCAATCTCGTGACGGCTTCTTTAGCTTGGGATTTGCGTTTTCGTAAGGTTGTCGTCTTGGACTCTAGCTATCTCGCACTTGGTAAGGTATTATTAGGGGAGTAACTAAAAGAACCTGAAAAACCAAAGTAAAAAAGGGGAGTTGAACAACCGTGAACTTTTACTTTCCAAGTGAGCAAGCTAAGCTATTAGTAACGAATTAAATTGCTTGCTTTTTTTTTTGTTAGTGTACAAAGTTGAATGCATTAACGAAACATTACGTGCAAATAAAGTTTAGTAATTCATGTAAAGTGAATAATAATTAAAGGCACACCACATGGGATAAATGATTTTGAAAGTGAAACCGAGAATAGTCTCGGTCAGACAAAAATTTAAATGGTTCTTTTTATAAGTGCTCTTTGAGATTTGATTAGGACATGATTATAATATAAGCAGAAAAACAGTTATCTGATAACAACTGGTTTTATAATAACAACTCTTCTTTGTTAGTAAAAAAAGTTATTTTCACTTTGTATTTAAAGTTCAAAATAATTGTTATAATAGTCTAATTACTGAATAACATTAGAAATCACAATCCCCTTTTCCAAAAATTTAAATAAAGAAATATTCTAACAGAAAGAGTAATTTTAAATATAACTATAAATAATATTGAACAGATAGTTAAAATCTTCATTTTTATAGTAATTCAAGAAAATAATATTAATGCCCTAAAATCTCTTTAAAGAATATACTTGTTTGTGAAATAAACTGATCCATGTGGTTTATAAAAAAAATAATTCAAAATAATAGTTCGTAGAATGAAAAGATGATATTAGCACTCACGTTTCCAGTGTTTTTCGACACAAATGACAGCGAGATTCCAACTGACTAAAGTTACGAAAACTGACTGTTAAGAGGGAACGACGATAAATGTGTTTCACTTGTAAGAGGAACTACTTCGGTCTGATGGAGGATCAATCGGTAACAACAAAGCCAGTGCCAGAACCTTGTGAGAATTTGTTGATGCTCTTACGTGTAATTGAATTATATGAAGCCTTATACCTTACTGCCAAAGCCATAAGAAGATTAGCGTTTTCTTCCAAATGGAGGGAGTGAGAAAAAAAAATAGAGGAATAACGAATGATAGTCATCCACTCGCACACGCACTCGATGAATAATTACGTTTAGATCAAATCGATTCTTGCGCTTGGGAGAATTTTCAGTGGATTAAGTCTTGTGTTCCTTTTTCGTTAACTTGTTGCGTTGTTAGACGATTGTGTTTGGATACGATTTCGGAAGTAAAAAAAAATATGTAAACATAAATTTTAACAAAGATTACCTGATATTTATGAACATATTTACAGGGGCTAATGGTGCAATCGAAAGTCCAGAAAATATGACTGAAAAACTTTTTTTTACTTAAGTGTTTAATCATTTAGTTAAAGAAAATAACTAATTTTAGAAATATTCTTATTATATCTTATGAACTTTCGCTTTTACAAATCACCTAGGGATTTTGGGTTTTTAATCATAATTGTACGCTATTTAATGCAATGATTTCCTTAATTGTAAAAAAAATTACTGGCTTTTACATGAAAATGTTATTCCACACACTTGTATAATGTATATTAAATTGTTATTATACGATTTCCTCTTGGACGCTTTTGATTATATCTAACGAAAATACACATAGAAAATTAGTATACACTGAATACGTTTGCTCATACCTGTGTGTTCCTTTTGCAGAGTGTCAGAAATAAATTTCTTCTCGGACGGCGATGTGCGTTTCGGCTGATCTCCCTTTTCTTCATTGTAGTCAGTTTCATACCTTGATTTCAAGACGTCCATCTTCTGACTTATGATGTTCGAATCTTCAATGCCTATGAAAACAATCAAATAACTCATGCAACTAGATAGTAAACTTAAATGCAAACTCATAGATATTATTTGTGCCCAAATATTTAGCGGTCAATAGTTTTTTCTCAAAAATATATTTATATAGCTGACAGAGTAAAAATATCATAATTTTTCAAAACTATTATAAATTCATTCAATAAAAATCAATCACATCCATAAACATTCTACAAATTAATATGAAATCTTTATACATCAAAAAAGTAGACTTGAGCTCCGAGCTAATTACTGATCATTCGAAAATGTCTACTTTATATATTGAATATACATATAAACATTAAAGCACGAACCAATTTCTAAATTATCAACAGCAATGAATTTGGTCCAATCTCATACCTCTGTATTTATCTTCGAATGTAATTTCTGGTAGGACGATGTTGAGTACGCAGAGCGGTTGCTGTCCTGGCTCTCCCTTGGCGATCTTCGGCTCCCTCATAAACATCATCCTCGCAACTGGATCCAATTGCGGATCCTTCACTTTCACGTGGAACGAAAGTCGATTCTGTCGGAAGGCTTTGAACGTGAATTTGAGTTGTACACCGGACTTTGTGACTGGGACCAGATTGCCGCTGAATTCTATGTAAAGATCTTTGCCGTCGAGCGTCTGCGATATATTACGTTTTCGTTGAGATTATTTTAAGAAGCACAGCGATGTTAATCAAATTGTAAAGCTATATTGTATCACTTACTTCAACGTCGCGGCTCTTAACAATCTCCGCAAATTCTTCTTGTTTCTCTAAAGTGTGAATTCCCTCTTTGCTGTCGGTCATGCAGAGAATTCTCAAAGTAGCCTCGACCTCTTCCATCCGTTTCGAGTAAATGACAAAACTGCGAAATAAATTTAAAATTATGATTTAATTCTATCATTGAGCAATAATTTCCATCCGCTATATATTGAATAGGACTCACTTAGTAATGAAGGGAACGAAAATTGATTCCCGGTAGAGATCCGTGGCCATCTTGGGCACCTCCTGAATATTCCTGCAGTCCATCAACCAGAATCTCGCGGAAACGGTGGTCGTAAAGGAGACGCGATCGTTCATGAAATTAAGAGGCGTCGAACCTGTGACGTCCTCCCACTGAGCCTCACTCGTGCCACCAGCGATGCTGCAAAGTAGTCGCAGAGTCGGTGTTTCACCTCCGTAATTGTTGATCATGCCTTTGTTGGCTGCTTGGGGTACGGGTAGGGTCAAACTGATGGGCTTGTGGAACTTGCGCCTGCGGGGTTCTATCGTTATTACGGGCGAAACTGCGACGCAGTTACCCAGGAGTTTGGCTGTCAGTTCGGCGGGGATCACGTGCGCCTGGAAACGTAATAAAGTTTCATATTCATTCGATTTTATCTCATGTAGAATTATTTATAATTTTAATATCATTTATTTAACTTTAATTTTAATTGTTTGGTATCAACATTGCGATAGAATTCTAATATCTTTAAAAAAATCAAATATTTAAGTAAAAACATTATATCATTAATGGTTAAATTAATTAATTGGTTAGATTTTTACGATTCGAAAACGAATAGATAAATAATATTAGTTGCAGAAATAGTAAAAAGATAATAAATAGTATAAAATACCTGCAAGCCAACTTTGATTTTCTTAGTCAAAGCGCCAGGCGGGAAGACGGCCTGCACTTGATTTGCGACGCTGGAAATTAAAATTCCGCCCTCGGAACCGATAACGTGGACTTCCTGCTTGATACGTGTGACAATTGCAAAGTACTGGGGGAATTCCGTAGTTATTATTCGCGTTATTCTGCCCGAGTGAAGAGAACTCATTTGCAAGTCTAAAAAAAAAGAATATAAGGTATAAAATTTTCATCGAATTCTGAATATAACATATGAAGCATTGTAACTACCGTAAGTTGTGTTTAACAGCGTATCGTCATTGTCGACCGAGTTGTCGTGTTCCTTCCAAGTCTCTCCGTTTTCACTGCGCAAAATAATGATCTCTCTATCCTTGCCTCGTACAGAAGCGAAATGCGGTATGTCAATTAAAACGGGCCTGAAATCAAAAGGATATATTAATTAGTACAACTTTAGCAGAAACTAATACTTGAATTATTTAATAATTTGTAAAGGAAAAAAGGGAACCAACCCCAAGAAGGAGGCACCGACGGGTCCCATCTCGATGACACGAGTGGCCAAGGATTCGCCCTCCATCAAAGGTGGCGGATTGGCCATTTTGCTGGGCTTGACCAGTCGGCAGGTAACACGAATCGGCATAGTTGCTCGCCTGGGCGGGACGATTAGTCGTACGCCACTGTGTCGGCAGCCCTTCATCGTACCGCCACGAGCGTCCACCAGGAAACTGACCAGGAACCTGTGCAATCGACATTTTGGTTTGCTGTATTTTTAAGTACAAATAAATGAATTCAAGTGTTGACAAACAATTATTATCGTAAGAAATAAATTAGACTGAAAAAAATTAAGCGGATAATTGACTGTAGCAAGAATAGTAATAATTAAGCAAACTGTTAAAAACTTAAATTTATGCAAGTAATGTGCACGATTGAAAATTTACATTCAACTGCAGTGATTTTATAACAGAAATGTTTGCTGAAAATGTAAACTTTGGTATACTAACGATTTATAATATGGTCTGGTAAAGCATGAAAGTTTAGAAAGATATAAAAGTTAGTAAATGATTTGTTATCAAATAGATTCTTGTTATTCAAACAAACGTATTCTTCATTACCTTGCGAATTCACTGCTGTCGAAGTTTTCAGCGGAACAGTAATTGTTGCTCTGTACAAAGTCTTGATGTTCCTCCTTAGAAACTACAATCAAAGAACACCCTTTTAGCATAGTAAAGAAACATAGGTTTCTCCAAGTAGGTTATAGAGAAAAACGTGCGCTTACGTTGTCTATGCACTGGATCATCTCTGGTCACGTCGATCGGTAACGAATCGTCTCTCAAACTCTTCATCAGATCGGCCGTCAAGTATCGATATGGCTGCTCGCTTATCAACGCGTCCGAACCTATCGAATATCAAGAATCTTTTTGTACTAGGTAATTAAAAATGTCCCGGTCAAGTTCAACAATGAAACATCAGACCAGTCGTAACCAGTCGAAAAGATGAAAAACATTCACAAAATATACGAACCTCCTTCATCGTCTGAATCAGACATGAAACTCGTCTCCTGCAAGCTTTCCGGAGCGATGACTTTGTACTTTTCTTCCCAATTTTTGTTATCGGGTGTCACGCCGTCGTAAGGCAGTCCCTTCAATACTTCCATTACTGAGATGTATCCTAATTTCTGAGCTATGTTAAGAGCGGTCAATCCGTCCTGCAAATACAACATTTATCAGGTATAATTACCATTATGAATAATTTTATTCATCTAATACAATTGAACCATATTCAATGAAAGTTCAATTTTATTTTATTAAAGAGAAGATAAGACTAGCTAAATATGGATTCTATAAGTAAGTAAGCTCGTGTCAGCCACTTATATAATTTCACAAACTTCGTTGCCTGTTCATTAACCCAGGATATTAAATCAATTTGCTTTAACTGAAAACCAATAATTTCATTCTCCTATCGGAAAATCTAATCTACACACTCTTTTCATCCCTGATTTAAAAAATTAGGTAAAAAATTTCGTTCGATAGTGATTTTCTAAAAAAAAATAGGTAATTTTTTTTTTTTAATTAAAAGTAAAGCGCTAAAATCATGTCAAAACTTGACTTTCCACCCGACTTGCAAACTGATTTTCTAAAACCGAGCTTATACGAAGATTAAAACGAAAAGCAGAAAAAAGAAGAAATTGTAAAAAATTACATTGGTGCGAGCTCTGTGGGAGGCGTTGCCCTCGATGAGCGCGGACACGATGTGCGCGTGTCCCTGCTGGGCTGCCTGATGCAGCGGCGTATAATTCTGCTTGGTCTTAACGTCGATCTCGGCGCTGTGCTTGAGCAGGAAGCGTATCATGGAGAGATTGCCAAAATGGGCGGCCACGTGGATGGGACGGTAGCCGGTCTCGGTCTCGCTCTCGACGTTCGCCCCGTTCTTCACGAGGATCGAGGCCACTCTGATGAAGTCCTCCTGGGCGCACAAGTGCAGCGCCGTCAGTCCATTCTGCGTGCGAGTCATTCGAATCGTTATAGCAATATTTTTATACATTTATTATCGTTATGCGTTATTATGGACGATTATTCGCGCTTCGATGTGAAAAATTAGGTCGACAATATCGTGCGACTTAGTTATGTTTAAAGTCTGCTTAGAGTTGTAAATTTTTTTAACGATCTACTAATCATTTGCGTGTCAAGAAAAAAAAAAAAAAACAAGTAGCTTATTATTTGTAAAGGTTACGTGAAAAATATAGAATTTTAATAAGAACAATTTTAAGAATTTAATGTATTTAGATTTAGTTGAAACTTTAATGGATAATAGCAGTATATTTTTTTAATAATTTTTGAAAAATGCATTATTAAAAAATATTAGCATTATAAAACATGATATTGAGTATTGATATTGGGAAGACCAGCAAGTTCATGAGCGCATAAATAGTGGAAGTGTTGGCATTGTGCATGGATAAATATTATATAAAACGTCTCCAAGTAGATCAATATCGTCTATTTATCATTAACACGAATACTTGAAAATAACTTGTTACGCGCATAAACGTTGCAGACAGTTTTTCTCCGATTTAAAACCTCTCTTAAGAAATCAAAGTAGGACGTCAAGTTACGTATTCAGTTTTTTTTTTCGTTCGTCGTCATCTACCTACAACTTTTACGGAAATAGAAATCTTATACAACATCTTAAGCGCTATAGAAAACAATTTTTCCTAAATCAAACTGAATTGAATAATTCCCACTCTATATCTTTGCTGAACACTAAGAGTTTGTCAATGGCAAGGCGGTCGATAACGAGCCGCGAACCACTGCACAAAAGCACCAGCTAATATAAATGCAACGTCGCGACGGCGGTCCGCATTAGCGATACGCTATATATCGGTATACAAGCGCTAATGGCTCACCTTCGCTTTGTGATTTGGGTCGGTGCCGTGCTCGATTAGTAAATTGGTCATATCGTAGTGGCCTTTCTGGGCGCTCAGGTGTAGCGGCGTAAATCCTGCCTTAGACTCCACGTTCGCTTTCGCTCCGTGTTCCAGTAATGTCGACGCTATGTCCATCTGTATACACATTGTACAATAGCAAAAGGTATTTTAATTTGCTGGCGCCGAGTCCCTATGGCTACTGTTTATTTGGTGGGAACTCAGAGCGAGAGTTAATTGGGTATGTGCGTAACAATCCCATCAGCTAATTTATCGATATGTTTAGAATTATTTGTACACCGCACCGATTTGTGTTTTAAAAATGTATTTCTTGGTTGTTAGTCAAAGTGTTATGTACCGATGACGAGGTACGGATTAAGTATCTTATTGAGCGCAAATCATTGATACTTTCTAGACTTGCCTGGTTTTTGCGTGCGGCAATGTGAAGCGGCGTTTGTCCGTTCTGCGAAGCTAAATGGGTTGAAGCACCCTTTTCTAAAAGTAATTGTGCGACGTTTGGATGGTCATAATGACAAGCTAACAGTAAAGGTGTGATATCGTTCTGAAAAAAGTATTAAGCGATAGTTAATAAATCAAGGTGAAAGTTTTAATTATTAAGATTCATCATTTTATAACATAATTAAAGACATTTCAACGAGTTAGTGTAAAATTTTATTATAAGTATAATGATATAATTTTGATAACAGAATCGTTACCTTTCCCTGAGCATCGAGTTTGCTGCTTTTCTGCAGCAATATTTTAGCCACGTTCATGTTTCCGTACTTGGCGGCGACGTGTAGCGGTGTGAAGCCGTTCTTCGTAGTCGCCTTCACCGATGCATTGTTATCCACTAAAA
>UELV01155737.1:3741-30061 GCA_900490015.1 Megastigmus stigmatizans
CTCGTGCACCGCGCAACCGCTTCACCGCGTATTTCGGCTGGGCGCTCTCGTCGCCGCTCGCACCCTGGCGCATGCATGTGTGAGTGCCGTCTCCTATGGTTTTCCGCTCCATAGGGGTCGCGGGCGTCGCGGCGCTGTAGGTTTTATCGCTAGTGATGATCCTCTCGGGCAACCTACTATGTCCTAGGCCGGAGGTGGTCAAGGTGGAAGGAAAGAAACGTGGTGAAAGTCTAAAAAATAATCTTTATTAGATTTGGTTCGATCAAGTACATGTGCTCGCTGTTGCACCTCGAGTACGACTGGTTGGTGGCCAACCTTCACACTCTCTCTCTCTCTCTCTCTCTCACACTCGTTGGGTTTCCCCCACTGTGACGGCGTGGTTAGTGCCTTGCACCTACAGCGCACTCGCACGCATACATCGGCGCAGTGGCGTGTGCATGCGCCAGTGCTACGCGTAGTGTTGTGGCCTTGTCGTCGCTGCTTCCTCGTTGTTTTCGTCGCTTCTCATCCTCGTCGTCGTCGCTCATCATCTTCATCGCCGTCGGTGGTGTGTCGCGCGGGTCGCTGCTCGCTTGCCTCATCGTCGTCGTCGCTTCGTTGGTGGGCTCCACCGGTCGGCCCCGTGCATCAGTCCTCGGTCGCTGTCGCCTCCAGGCCCGCGTCGTGGTGTCCGCTGGTCCTGTCGCTCTCCTCCAACAAACGCGATTCCTCCCTCGTTAATTTTTGCATTATAAATTATTCCCTCGAGGCGGTGGTGGCGAGTGTCGTCGTCGCGGACTCGTTGCCCTGGCAGTGCGACTCTAACCTCAACGGCGCCGGAGAAACATAACGCGGACGGCGCATGGTTTTTGTTTATTTTATTTATTCTTTGTGAGGCCCAAAATCAGCCTCACAGTATATATATATATATATTATAGGTATATATTCTTGTGCTCCAAGTTGGATCTGATGATATTCTATCTGCATCGCAATGAGAAGATCGGTAATGTATGATGGTGATGGTAAAGATGCATCAAAATTCAAAACGAATCAACATTATTGATGCCGCAGTGGCGCCTATATAAAAAAGCACACGGCGTAACTTAACCTAAAAAAATATGTAGTTTTGATTATTAAAGATGATTTAGTGACACAATTTTTTAATTTATTAACAGCAAATTCAAGATAAAAACGATGTTTGACAATGAATCGTGATGAGTGACATTAGTGATCCGAGTGACAAAGAGAGTCATGGAGAAAAGGATGAGGACTTCAATGTTGAAAACTACCATGAAGATCTCGAGAGCGACGAATCTTTTAATGATATTATAAATAATGAGAATGGGGCAGGAAATGTAAGTTGTGTTGCGTTAGATTACTTTTTCTTTCAACTGTCTTTAAATATATTTCATAAATTCACTATAGAGCGGAGAAGAGGATAATGAATCAGAAGGGTCGCAAGGTAGAAGTAACTATGAATACGTTGGACCAATTCTCGCAGGTGGTCACCAATTTGATACAAAGCTTGTGTGCATCAAGTATCCTGGAAATGTAGTTAATCCAGAGAAGGCAATTGAAACCTTGGGAGGCATAGCGGATATTTCTTCGGTACTTATATATTTGAACATTTAATAATTTTTTAATAAGAAATCTATTCTGTACAACTTTGTCCTTATCAAAATTAATATTTATTTTAGACTGTAAATACTAAAAATAGAAGAATGGAATTAAGGTTTAGACCAGATGATGGTTTCTGTAAACCTGCATGTGGCGATAGGCATCAAACTGCCGGGTTTCTATTGCGAATTAGAGTGAATAAGTCAAGAAAAGAAAAAGTAGAAAAGGTATCACAATTAAATGGTAAATTACAAAAGCAAAGTAACAGCAACATCACAAATGGAAATCATTCTAGTCATAGTGATAAAAGCCAGAATAGTACAAATAATTCTGAAGAAGAATCTGTAAATGATGCAGCTGATAAAGGTACAAATTGTGTCGGTGAATCTCGAACTCCATTAACTGAAAATAATCAGAATAACTTGTCTGAAAAAAACAAGCCACCAAGCTTTGATCGTAGTAAATATGAGAATTTATCAGAAGATAAAGAATTCCAATTACCAAAACTAAAAGTTTTAGGAAGAGTTGACACAGAGTTTAGATTCACAAGTAAGATTTTTTTATAAATATTGTTATTGTTGCTATAAACAGATGACAGAACATTTATTTATTTCTTTAATTTTTAGATCTATGCGATTTTCAGTATTTGCCAATTACAAAGAATAAAGATGATCCTTCAAAGGATGAATGTATATACGATTCTATTTATCCGAAAGATCTACCACCATATAATTGGATGAAAGAGGAAGTGCCTTGTTTTCTACCACCAGCTGCGTTCAGCCGTATGGATAGTGTTCAACAGTATGCTCCAAAAACCGAAATAGAAACTTCAGATGTCCGTTTTGTAATAGGAAAAACCAGAAAAAGACGAGCGGGTTTCTCGAATTTTATTAGTTTTAATACCCCTTATGTTCCTACAAATCCTCCAAAAGGTATTGAGACTGCCATGAGAGTGAAATTTCTGCAAACGAGCCATGTGGAAAAAATGCGAAAATTATTTGAGGATCGTCCGATTTGGTCGAAAACTGCACTCATGTATATTACAAAATTTTCTAACGAACAATTGAAAATCTTACTACCATCTGTGGCTTATTACTTCATGACTGGGCCTTGGCGTATAACTTGGGTGAGACTTGGTTATGATCCTAGGAAGGATCCTGAGTCTCGAAAGTACCAAACTTTAGATTACAGATTAAAAGCAATGCGTAAGTAATTCTATATCCAAGACAAATATTTTGCTAGTTTTGTGTTGTCTTTAATATAATTCAAAGTTTATAAAACATTAATTTATCCAGATGGACTGCATTCAACAATTACGTGTAAAAGGAATTATGCTGAATACACATTACCTTATAGAAGTACTCCAACTTGTAAAGCCAAAGCAATGGTCTTGACGTCAAATACTAAAGATTTACAAACTGAAAAGAAGAGCAAGATGATGAATGAGAATGTTTACTTATACCGTCCCGGTATAATTCCATCTTCTAGGCAAATGTTTTATCAGGTACTATAAATAGGAATAAAAAAATTTATAATTCTACATTTAATTTCTCATAATCTAGATTGTATGCAAATATTTTATTTTAAATCTTTAACTATTATTTTTGTGCAGTATTGTGATGTACATGTAAAAGAAATTCAAGATATGTTGGATAAATATGTGGGTCCTCCACCTGGGACGCCATGTCATGAAAAATTAGGTTGGCTACCAGTTGGATTTGATGATTTGTGTCGAGAAATAATTAACAAACAAGTTCGTGTTGAGCTTCGTAAGATGATGAATATACCAGAAAATTGTGAGTAATTTAGTGAAATTTTATTTAAGGTTCTATAAGTTTTATTAATTTTGCATTACCTCCTGTATGGAAATGACTATCAAAAAAAACTGAAAAAAATTTATCAATCATTCTTATTTTTAAATCTACAAACTCAATTTTTAAGAGTTAACTCCAATTTTTAGTATATAAACTCAATTAATTAAGAATTAACACTCAATTTCCAGTGTTTGAATTCACACTCAAAGCTAAGAGTAAAGGTCCAAAACTGAGTTTTTCCGTTCATTTTTGAGTTTTTCTATATGCGCTTATCATTACTTTTTTCGGTCTTGTCTTAACTGCTTTCTCTATCGTTATTTAAATTTAGTCTCTTGTCTTTCTTAAATTTTGAGTATCGCATTTTCTTGTAGTCTCATTCCATTTCGATAATTCCGTGAATTGACTACCACATTTTTTTCTCAAATTCAAGTTCTTTTACATCTAACAGTTATGCATGTTATGCAATTTTTCATTAATATGCTTTCCATTTATATAAATAGATCCAACAACTCTACCTCGTAAACGAAAAATGGAACCTAGCGGGAAAAAACGAAAGAAATACAAAAAAAAGTCTAAGGAAAAGAAAGAAAAAACAGCCACGGAAAAGGATCCAGAAGCAATGTCAATTATTGAAGATGATGATCCAATGCAATCAGACGAGGAGGAGTGGGAAGACATTTTTGAAGACGAAAGCGACAATGACAATGCAGATGAGAATCCAAATGAAAATGAAAACGAAAATCAAAAGGAGAGTGAGAATAAGAATAAGAATGAAAAGTGAGAACAAGATCGAGATTCGAAGTGTAGATTTTCTATATCGAAAGAGACGTTGTAAATGTTGTTTTACACTAGGATAGAAATTAGTATAAATTGTTCAATTTTTTCAATCGTTTTTGTTAAGTTCTATTTAAAAGAACATTTATAAAACTTTTTACACACAGACACTCATATGCCTATATAATATAGATATGTATTTGATGTAATATCGGTAATTTTTTTACCTTCCTACTAAATACACTGACTACCGAATATTGTTTCGAGCATTAAAACTTTCGATAGTCATTCATTTTCCCGCAACAAGTCAAAGGAATAAGCCATCCAAGGGAGAAATAAACCAAAAAAGCCACAGTTTTAGAAACTCGTCAATGATACAGTTTATTCGCAAATGTACAGAGACGAACCGATGGGTCGTTTTCTTTTCTAATCAATAAATACGTGATACGTTCTTAATTAGACATTATCAATTACAAGTTAATTACAAATTACACATTACACAAAGAGTCCAAAAGAATAATTCAAGTTTTCATACTGTAATAAAGTTCTGTGTGTTGAGACGTGCATAATGAAATTCAGCTAGTGGACGCTTACAAAGTATATATAATATTACACGCTTCGATAGTCGCTCGAACTAGTATTTTTCTTTCTATAACAAAGTAAAACAGGTATATTAAGCACCGTAGCTGTCGCATATTTTGGATTATAGTGCTCGTATGATAAAAAAAAACAATGATTTTGTATAAAGCTGAGAGATGAACCGACGAACCGCGAGAGAAAAAAAAGTGTGTGCGACACCCTATACAGAATCAACGGTTGTGCGAGAAAAAAGAAATTTATATCAGGTGGGAAAACCATCTTCGTAAATTAAACAAAAAAAAACGGTACAAAAGATATTAAAGATCGGATTCCAGAGCCTAACGATAAAAAATATTCTTTTCCACGCGGGTGTCGTACACACACACATATATATCATATATAAAAGTGAGGGATATCCGTTGGCGTCGCGGACTTTCAGATTTTCTCTCTCTCTCTCTCTCTCTCTCTCTGTCTCTTGGATATTTAAAGGCGAATGCCGCGATTGGTGCTGGCTACGTAGTTGAGCAGCTCGTCGCTGTCCTCGCAGACGAAGGGTTTCTCGTGGTAGCAGGCTACGTCGTGCCAGGCGATGCCGTCGTTGTATACGTTGTTGAGGACGGACAGACAGGACTCCTGGGTGCCGTTGATGTCGAACTCGGCGTTATCGGGCTGGCGGGTCTTTTTGTGGCCTGTCTGGGACCATGGATTGAAGCCCCAGCCGGCGGGCAATTGATTGGTCGGGGCCATCTTCTCGCGATTCGCCGACCAGAACCAGCCGTAGATGGATTTGGGTTCGAGGTCGCGGCGGTTCTCGCAGCCCTTGAAGTCGCAAAGACGACCCGACGTCCAGATGTATGGCACGTCGTCTGCAAAGGCCAAGAGACATTTTAATTATATAGTTATATAGGTTTTACTCAGAGCTTGGCTTCAAGTAAACCCTTAAGAAAATTTCCTGTAGGAGGTAATACAGAAAATTCTATAGGGATTCCCGCAAACAATTTTATGCAGGAAATTCATTAGATAAGTATGTAGCAATTCCTACTGGGAATTATAAAGAAAATCCAGCAAAAATTTCTACAGGATTTTCTATATTATTTTTTTTTTTTTCAGGAATTCCTACGGGAAATTTTCGTAAGGGAATCTATAATAGTTGTTTTTCCACGAGATAATATATAATCATGGTAGAAATTGAATATATATTTTGTTACTTAAGGAGAAATAAATTACGAGCTTATTTAGCATATACATTATGATATTGAGCAATTACGAATAAATATCATCGATTCACCTCTGGACTCGAAATTATAAACACTCGCGGCTCGTTAAAAGCAAAAATCTAATTAGTTTTTACGATCCACGCAAACTTGTCTCTATTCGCCACTGTACATACGCGCAGCTATTTCTCTTTTACGAGCATCACGTATATATACACTCGCTCATCAATATATAACACCAATCAATTCTCCCCCTACACACGCGTTTCGAAACGGTATGAATAAAAAAAAAAAAAAAAAATTCATCACACAACGCCGGCACGATTGCATCAATTAATCTCTCTCTGAATGGACGGTATCACACTGGACAGAGAATAATCGGCCGCATTGAATTTCCAAACGGAGGACAGATTCCCATAAAAAGAGAGAGAGAGAAAAGAGAAACACTCTCGCACGCAACGCGCATCGCAATCCGGATTATAAGTAAAAACAAAAGAAGCCCCGCGAGCGCGCGAACTCTACAAAAGTCTCTATATCTTTCTCTTCATCTCTCTCTCTCAGCTTGCCTCCGCGCGAGTTTCGAGCCTCCTACAAGCGGTTTTTCCCCGCGCCGAACGAGTGGTTGCGCAACGTCTGGGTGCGCGGAGCCTGCAAACAGACGATCGGCAACGTCAAAGAGCTTAAAAATAGAGGTGTATATAACTAGCAGCTGCACATAGCGTCGAGACTAGAGAGAGAGAGAGAGAGAGAGAGAAGAATTGTGCAGCGCGAGCGGCTGAAGTCGTGAAAAAAAAAGGTTGAGAGAGCCGCGAAAGCCACAGCAATTCAAACTCGCGGTCCTTACGGGCTGAATGAAATCGGTTTCACCTTGGATCTATGCGCGCGCCAACCTGGAATATGCCGCGAAATTGAAGAGAGAGAGAGAGAGAGAGAGAGTGACGCGAAGATGCGACGACTGCGTTTTCGGCTGCTGCTGCTATAGCTGTAGAGGATCGTGCGGGAAATTATTTTATGACTTTATTTGCAGTTTGAGAGTTTGCGTCCGTAATCTGCGTTATTTTTCCTTCGTGCCTAACCAAAGTTTATTTATGCAAAAATTTTTTTTTAGCATATTTACGATATTTCGGCAATAAATAAATGATCTTGCATTTCAGTTCCCGAGATAACACGTGACTTTGATAAGAAAAAAAATATCGAGACTTTATGCCTGACTATATAGACCTGACCTGCATCTACATAGTTCTTACAAACACGTATAGATATTAGATATCTTGAGCTTCGCGATAAAACTATTATCTCGGTATACGCATCTAAAGATATATACACGTCGTATATACGAATCGGTATATAATACTATTTCTCAAACTCCAGAAAGACAACGAAAAAAGAAACAACCTTTTTAACGAAGCCCCACGGCAAGTATCTTCTAAATACATAAATCCCGCAAAAAAGATGAATCGTTAGATTAGAAAAGAAACTTTTTGCCATCGTGCATTTTAAAACTTTCGCGCGCGGTTACGCAAGTGCGTCAATCATAAGCCACGTCGGCAAACCCACACACGTACACACACACGGACACATGCGCGCTTGCACAAAAAAGCTAATTGATTTTTAAGAAATTGCAGATAGCTTCATCTGTAAAACCTCATTCGAACGTGTATATACCCGGGGCTTTCAAATTGCTATATGCCGTCATGGCCTCTGCGTGTGTATTAGAGTCCGTTTTTTTTTGAATCGCATAACCGGCTGCCGGCGGCGCGCCTTTAATTGCGCGCGTTATAACATCTCGGAGCTCTCAACAATCAATTAAAAGACGTGGAAAAAAGGTTCTTTTTGTGTGTGTGTGAATTCAGCAGCCGTGTGTATATCAATTATGTGTGGAGATTTCGCGGAGTATGGGGTAAAATCGGTATTGCGAAAGCGTTGCGTTATCGAAATTGGCAGAATCCACCGATATACGGGATTAATGATCAACGAAAAAGGATCGGAATCATCGCGGGGATTTTAGAGAAAATACACGACTTTAAAGGTGTTCGCCTATCGAAGGCTGACCGCGTTATGCCACGAAATCCGCGCAAACGATAGAAAAAACTGCCAAGATCGGTTACGAAATTTTTGTTGTGCTTAGACTACTACACGTATAATGATTTAGCTACGAAAATTAAATCCATTTGATTCGCTTCGATATTTTATAAAAATATCTGTCACTGAATTAAAAACAAAAGAAAAGAAAATATAACTAAGATGATTTTTTTTTTCGTTATAATTCAACGTTATTAGATATACCAACACTATACGATTTAAAATTCATATGACAATAAAATGACCATCACCGCGATTTCGGTGACACTACGCAGTCACAAGAAGAAACTGCACTGTGCATAGGATATATACATCGGTCAATCCTACAATATTAAGCCGCAAATTGAACGGCGAGCCCAAAGTAAAAGCGCGCACTCGCAGCTTTACAAACACAGAGAGACAAGACAGGCCGGTCAATATAGCTACCGGCATCGCCTCTCGCACGCGACTATATAGACGCCACTTTCTACAAAGGCCCATTGTGCGTTGAGCTCCCTCCGCTCGGCGCATAAATTACAAGTAGAAGAGAGGAGAGAGAGCGAGGCTTTCGCGTCGCGTCGCGCTGATCTCTGACGAGTCGTTTCTCGCGCATAGCACGTCAAAAAAAGAGAGAGAGAAACACACTTTAGGGCCTTTGCGCAGCACGAGAAATTAATGACGTTAGTCGGCATGCCGACCGATCGAACCCGTACATACACACACATATATATATATACGATTATATTATACGTAAGCGCGCGCGCGCGAGCTGAGATTTCATTTTATTATTGCCTCGGGGCGCTACAAGTGTCCGACCGAGCCAACGCGACGAGGCGTTATTTCTCCGTGTGTTATGCGACACGCACGCCAAGTAGAATATGTGCGTGTCTTACGGAATCTCTCTCTCTCTCTCTGTGTTCGATTGCGACTGAAAGTGAGAGGAGACGCGAGGAGCACTTACTTTTTTTTCCCCCTTTGGTTCGGTGTACTTTTTTGTCGTTACTTTCGGCAAGTAATTTTGTTTTTTGTTTTCCGACTAGGATCCTTTTGGGTTCGAGCCAAAAATTAATAATGCTACGGGTGACGCGGCGTGGAAGGACGCGTTGGTTTTTAATGCGAATCGTGTTCATTTTATATGCGCGGTGATAAGATTGGCTTAGCCAGGATGTTCCGTGACTTGGGACTGAGCTGGAAGTTTGAGATTTAATTAAATTATTATTAAACCAGGGATTTGCCGCGTCCGAGAGTCGTAAAGTAGAATCCGAATCAATGATTCGTTGGAGAAAACAGCATTTGCGCATAATACAGCTCAAACTCTATATACCGTCTACGAAGATATAAAGTCTATATCGATTTATTTAAAAAGTATTTAGATTTTGCCGCAGGAGTTCGAGATAGCTGAAGGAAAAAGTAAAAACTTTGGCAATATAACGTATACGAGACCATTACGCGAAGTGTTTACAAGTGACCCCGTTCGTGCGTCCATTGTTTCATTAAACTTTAGATCGAGCGACATTCGAGTTTATACACTCGTGACGCATCCAAAAGAATTCTTCGTGGTGGACGCTGAAAAATAACGAATTCTTACCGAATGGGGATTTCAGAAGGAACCTATATACGCGTGTCTTGATTTCCAATGTCTGCAAGTATATATATTGCTAGACTTAGACATTCTATATCGCCGTTGAGTATTAAATATCTTTGTATACGTATACGAATGCAAAAGGTAACAGTGAGCTGCCGTTTGAAAAGTAGAAACTAATGGTAATAAATCTTCGTGAATTTTTATACCCCAGGAATACAAATTGAATAATACAGAAATTTTTATATTCCGCAAACTGTAATCTAGACATTCAAGACCGATTTATGTATTAAATTCATTTAAAAGGCGACAAAAGCGTTTATATAAGAGTCGACTGCTAGACATTCGATATACAATACGTACTTTGCTGGATAAGCCTGAAGATCATGTTGTTCTTCTCCTGGGACTCGAGCGACACGAGGTCCATGCAGTATTCTCGACAGATGTTCCTGGCGTCGAGCCAGTCAACCTTTTGATTGGCATGAGCCGGTACATGGCTGCTGAGGAAGTAGTTGCGGCCTCTGAAGTTGAATTCCTTCGGCCCTGAAAAACAAAATTTACAAATCATTAGATTCCCACGCTAACGACACATTTCGGAACACGCGAATTATCTGCTTTTCTCTTTTATTTTCAAACTGCACTTTAGCACAGCTAATTAACGAGCTATAAAAAAAAATCTATATAGAGATCATAAACTGTATACAATGGTCGCACTGTAAAAAAAAAAAGAGAAAAAGCAGCAATCGTGTTTAGTATATAGTTGGTGTACTTAAACAGTCAAATGAAAATCCCGTGCCTGAACAATGATAATAATAATTGTCGAGCAGCGAGAAAAAAAAAAGAAAGAAAAAAAACAAAAAAACAATCATCAGCCACACACACGTACACACTGAATAAGAGCCGATAATGATACAGCTGCGCACGTATACATTAGCATAGGCGAGGCGCCAATCGCACACCTCAGACACTCGCAACAAACACATGTGTATATACATATATATTTATACACTTATGGATTCCGCCAGTGTATTATATCTCGGCACTCTCATCTCCCTCGTCGTTTTTTCACGGAATGCGCGCACACACACACACACACACACACAGACGAGGTGACTTATAGACGCGGCTAATAGTTCACAGGTCACACATAAGGTCTCTCAAACGTTCTCGACTCTCTTCGCTTGTAATATACATGTCGCAACGCAGCAGCATCAGCAACGATTTACACCGATCCTTGGGAAATAAGGAGGACGCCGTTTGCGCGCGTATATAGGTAGCCGATGAGCGTTAAATAATCGACACGCTACAACTTGTGCGTTACATAGCTTTTAAAAATGCCAAACGCCGTTGTTGAATAAGACTCGCGTGGCCTACTTTGTATTATGCATATGTCTACGTGCATGAAGCGCTGAAAGCTTGGGTTAGATCCGAGATAGATTATAGTGCTAAGTGTATGCGCCAGATTTTGGAGAAATAGATTTACCGCGGTTTGGAAAGGAGGACGAACTTTTCTATAAGCGACGTAACAATAGAGTGCAGAGTATTGATTGGTTGAGCGAGGAATGTTTAAAGCGAAATGTATAAAGTATTTCTTTCTTTTGACCTTAGAAAGTCCGGTTCATTAAACTTGCATGGCTGATTGTATACACTTATTGCTTGCTTGTATAACGAGGTGTGACGGAAAGTTTAACGCTTTCTTGCGATTGATCGTGTTATATTCATTGTAATAGCGTATTAAGGTCTTCTCGGTAAGCACATTAAATTATAGTCAAAGGGCGCGCCTTGACTAAGTGTCTTTGAAAGTATTCGATTCAAATCTATTCTTCCGGCAAAATTGTAATTTATTCTGGTTATAAAAAAAAATGATTTTTCATTTGATTCGAATAATTTCGCAAACCTTTTTTTCCTACACAAAATTATTGTTATTAGTTGTGTGCGCGAAAATGCAAAAGATCGTACATCATTCAAAACAGTTATTAGCTATAAACTGACGTTTACTAGTTTAAACCTCGTTATATTACACGTCCTCCAATTGCACTTAATTTGCGTTAACTTTTGTCAACGACTTTGTACGTAATTAATGGTTATAAGTCTTGCAAGATCGTCATGGTATCTGTACAACGACATTGTTGTATGACATCTTAAGCGTAAATTATTCCATAGCAGCTCTAATTCACTCGTATATACACGATACGGCAGCTTGCACTTAGTGCGGCCGTCCAACTATACTGAACTAAGAAGGGGAATCCAAGGAGTTCGGGAAACCGATTTAGCTGAAACTTTGGAGAATGTTTTCTTGTACCTAAACGTAATGAACATCAGTACCTATAAATTCGAAGATAATGACAGATTAAGCAAAACATACAAAAAAAAACAGATGCTGCTTCACATCAAGATAACTCAGCATTTAAAATTGCTATTGTCTGGTATGTAAAAAAGTAAATGAAAGTAGGGAAACTTTCCTTTCATTTTCATTTTTATGCGAGTCGTTAGCTTATTTCGTTCAAAAGTTATGGACGATTGAAATTGAAAAATAGTGAGAAAACTGAAGTATATTGCAGATGTAATATTCAGCCTTATTGTCAATCATCTATAACTTGTGAACGAAAAATAGTAAAAACTCGCATAAAAGTGAGAATTAAAGGAAATTTTTCCTATTTTTATTTGCTTTTTTATATCAATCGGTAGCAATTTTAATTGCTGAGTTATCTTAATTCGAAGCAGCATCTGTTTTTTTGTATATTTTGCTTAATCTGTCATTACCTTCGAATTTAGAGCCCATTTGAAGGACTTATAGGTACCGAGCTTCATTTTTAGGTACAATAAACCATTTTCCAAAGTTTCAGCCGAATCGGTTTCCCGGATTCCCCTTGTAAGTAAAGAATCCAATAGAAAGTAACGTCCGCGTGTTTTTTTTTTTGTTCAACTCAAATACCTACAATTATATTGCACTATGTAGACTATGCGCGGTCTCGAGATACAAAAAAAAGTAAGCAGAGTCTCAAGCTCGCGGTATAAAAAACCTTAAACGACTATTATACATCGAATATCTATAATTATCAGCATATCCCGAAAGAAAAGGAAAAAAACAGCCCCACGAAGATGTGCACTAAACCGCAGTTAAAAGTCTCGTTCGTGCACCGTTGCGTTTCATAATAACTCCGTATTGGCAATTGTGTTTGCAGAGCCAAAATACTCACCGCGCGCGCGACGCAGCACGAGCAATTTGTATTTTTTTCTTTTATGAAAGATGTGTGGCAATGGAAACGAACACGAAAAAAAAGGTATCGACAAAAAAAGCGCGAGCCTTTGCGTTTTATTGCCGAATGCAGTCGATGTCGTCGTCGTGTGTCTCGAAATAATTGTTGCGAAAGCCACGAATCTCTCGAAGATTAAATGCCGGAATTCGAATTACTATAACTATTGGCGCATGTGTGTGTTCTTCGCGCGTAACTCATGTGACAATTATAACTCCGGTAGAAAATTGCATTTACTATTTTATGGAATTGCATCAGATCGTCATGGGGTCATATATGAGGGAAAATGATTTTTGTGCATATAAGCCGGTGCGAATATGGCCCCGGGAGACTAATCCGACTAATTGCACTCGACGTTTATACTTTCGCCGCGTTCGATCGCGCGGTGCAACGATACTCGCAGAGGAAAAAAAAAAAAAAGAAACACCCGCAGTTACATTGTTCGACGCGCTGCGAACGTTATTAACCGAAATTGAATCAGTGCCAATTACTATAAGCGTAGTATATGTATGAAAATGTCTCTCTCGAACAATCCCATATTTCACAGTCAACAGATCACAAGATCTCACCCGAGGTATATAGAAAGCGAGGAGAAAATATATAAGTAGGTATACCGGATCGTATCATGGGACATGCGATTTCGACTCGTAAACAAAAGATGCCCGCAATGTTTGTCTTTCCTTTTTGCGATATGTCGAAGATCGAAAACACCGATAATACACACACACGACATTGTGCGTCACGTGGACCGTGAAAACGAGTTGCGCGCGCGCGCGTGTCACTTTTACACATCGTGTGTTTCTCTTTTGCTGTGACAGGCTGCGAGTGAAAGATGCTATTGCGAACTTTCCTCGCTGAATTATGTGGAAGCTATATAAGAGCGTTAAAATTTAGACTGCGATATATATTTGTTGTTATGGCCTCGCGATCAGTGTCTGACGGCTGATCTTATCGAGCCCGTGAACCTTTTTAAATTGAAAGTTTTTGGCCGACAGTAATAGACTCGAGAAAAAAAACGTTTGGATATCTGACGATGTGGGCGGCAAATAAATTCTTTGTTTTACGTAATTTCGAATTATTTTAGCAACAAACTTTAGTATACAATAATCGAAATATAAAACGTCGCTATACTCCACTTTTACGTAATCCCACGTAACTTTTGTAAATTTCGCTCCCGGCCAGTATTTTATATCGCTATAATCGAATCCTCGTTTCTCGAGCTGACGCATAATCGCTAACGACCGAAAATATTAAGTAATTCGCACAAATCGAACTCTCCTCCCCCCTCATATCGACAGGTGACCTACAAAAGTATAACCATACCTTTCTGCGTGTTCATATAACACCCGCAAACCTCTCGTTTACGCAATAACAGCCCACTAAAATCAATTATGTGCACTAACGAGGTGCACGCGGGTCGTCGCGTACGAAAGAAAAGAAATAATCGGGCGTCGCTTATATATATTTATAACAGGACTATAACAACCGCGTGCGCAGCGATTTTCTCGCGTGAAAGATAGAGAGAGAAAAAAAAACAACTCGTGTACAATTACGCGCGATTAATTCGCCGCGCGGATAGTTGTTCGCGAGAGTATACAACAACACACGTATAGATCGCGGGCAGAATGCCGTGACCGAGCAATTAGCGATCATTATCCAAGTATCGCTCGATACTCGCGCTCTTTTGCTTCGATAAAATCGCGGCGAATCGCTAGCGGTGCATCCTTCGCGTGCCCGTAGGGATTATGTAAAACGGGATTTCTTCATCATCTCGTCTCTCGCGAAGCATCGTCCTGAGATTTTTTTTTTCGTATTCGATATCGATTCGGTATATCGGTGCAAAGAGAGGTTGTTGCACTTTGATATGCGCCGCGAGTGTTACGAGATGATGCATCGCGATCGGTACAAACGGATATCTTGGGAGATTGATTTTGATGCCTGATAGACGGTTGCGTCTGTTATTTATAACTGGAGACATTCATCTAATTTTCGCGTAATCATATTGAGATATGCCGCGTATATATACATGTGACTAAATAACAGAAAAAAAGTGATTATAGTCCTTGGAATTCGTTGTAGGACTATGGAGATTTTAATTATATGCTTTAGCTGGCGCTTTAGCAGCTGTACAAATAATATTCGCGAAAGTGGGTAATGCATTCATCGTTCGCGTACGATTATTCTTCTAAAAATGTTAAATATATAGTCATGCGTGCATAGCATTTTATAATAGTTTATATAATAATATCAGTACGCGGAGAACATTGTCAAAATGAAAAAATATGGTTATTATCTCTTACAAGCTAAATGCCGCGCGAAAGTTTGTTTTCTTTCATGCGCAAAATAAAAAGACTAAATTCATGCCTCCTCATCAACTTTCTTTGCCGGTTAAACGAACGTTAAATCCTGGATGACCGGCTTATGAAAGTATACACACTTTAAGAATCGCCTCGAGTATACTCCAATTTCCCCAATAATAACATCCTTCCAACGCCCCATAAAGTCAAATCGTTAAGAATAAACAAAGCCTTTTGCGTCCGAAGAGAACAAAAAAAAATTACCATAATACACCTCGCATTTCCGTATAATACACAAAAGCGTACCCGTACATACATATATATCACAGTGTATAATAAGCAAACGTCTTTCTTTAAATAGTGCATCGTCCTCATTTATACAACAAAAGAAAGCTTCCCGATAGCGGTCTATTCACTCGGTTTCCCCTCCATCAACGAGGCGGAAAAAAGGCCGCAATATCCTCGACATTTTGCAATGGCGAAAAACCACCTGTCGCACACACTAAATTTTCTGGGTTTTCCTCGTGAGACGCATGTATAGAGGCCGTTGCTACCTCGCGCTTAATACAGCCGCGTTAATTTCGCAACGGCGACGGTGCCACGGCCTTCTTTCTTCTTCTTTTTTTTTCGAGACGCGAATTCGCGCTTATCGGCCGATTGTATTTAAAAGGAGAGCCGCGCTATACGTTGCGACATAGCTGCACTGCTTTCAGACTCTTGGTATATATAAAGTTGCAACAGTTCGCAGAGATGACGCTCCACAGATTGTATTATGTACACTTTTATGGTAAAATTTGGATCGTCGATGTATATACTCCACGTTCGTCAATCGAACTTGCGTAATCGACCCGTGAATTTCGGACTGCTGCTTATTTTTTGCAGCAGCAGCGACGACTTTCTTTCCTGGAGGCTCGCGGAAGTGCACGCACTCATTTTATTTTCACTCGAGATTTGTTTTGCCAAGCCTGCATCGGTCAATCTTAATTTATGCACCACTGAGTAAAAGTGCATTTATACATTTTTAAACGCTCTATATACGTGTGTATGTAGCGCTTCCTCGAACCGGAGCAGATCGGAAAGTCTCCCGCAAATTATCAATTTTATAACGCGGCCGTGAATCAAGAAAATTGCTCCGATGTCCCAGCGAAATCTTAAATTACGCCGGATAAGAGAAGAAGAAGGAGGAAAAAAAACACACACACACCGCGGAATTAATCTTCCCACGTATGCTCTCGATGCATACATCTATACAGTATAATATACGCGAGCATTGAAACTCTCGCATGCATCGTACATCTCAGCATCGTACGCAATAATCCCGCTATATAACACTAACACGACATCCAAGCGTGTAAGAATGAGCACACAGAGAGAGAGACCGAGTGTTTTTACAGGAATATCTTCTCCACTGTTATATGTATAGACACACACTCGCCGCGAGAGAAAAAGAGAGGTGTCAAAAGGTGCGCACGAGCGCGTGTACAATCCGCATGCATCGCATCGCCAAGTCACGAGACTCTCTGCCGTATATGCAGTTGTTGTTACGTAAGTTGGAGTTTGTTGGTGTGTGAGCTGTGCGCTTGTTACACGAATACTATCGCTATCGCGAGAGGGTCGAAGCGTGTATTTAGCCGCTCGTAACACGTGTTAGGGATAAGCCTGTAACACGTCCTTAAATTGTGCAAGGAATCTCTCGCTCGCTCGCATCTGCTTCTCTCGTCTTTTTCTTTTCTCTCTTCTCCTTTTTTTCTTCTTATTCGAACATTTGCGCTCGAGAGTGGAAGCTTATCGATGTCTTGTTTGAAAATTATTGCGCGCGTTACAACTTTTTCTTTTCCTCTGAAAACTGTCTAAATCCGCAAATTGATTTCTCAAAACCATTCGTTTGTTCTGTCTTTCAGTAACAGATCCTTCTTGTCTCGGCACACACACACACACACACACACACACTGTATCGAAAAGCTGAAGAAGAACCGATCTTGTGTATATACGCGCTCCCCGCTGTAATAAACGATCGCGTTCTCGAGAACTTTACATAAGCCGCGCGCTCCATCTTCGTAGTTCCGCGCTGGGCCCTATATAATAGCTTACATAATTTAAGGACGCTTTATGGGATCATTAGCCACGTGCTACACCGCGTATATACTCGCGAATGCGCCACGGACTCCCACGCTTTGATGCTCGACCGAGGCGCTTCTCTCTTTCTCTCCGTGTATATATATATATATATATATATAGCCTCCGGCCAATTGTTGTGTACACCGAAATAAAGTCAGCCGCGAATGTATGTGTGTATACTGCAATTGCGTCTCCGTCCTGTGGGTAAGGTATATAAGAGCAGTTTTTTCTTTTTCTTCTTTTAAAGAAAGTTCTTGAAAGGTATAGCGAGGAGAGTGAAATGGACTGGAACTTTTGCGCGGTGATTGAACGAGACGCTGAATGTATATATATATATATATATATTCGATCTTTGGAATATATATATGTATAAAAGAAGTTGTCGTTTATTGTTTTTATATTCTGATACATTATAGAAACGAATGAAATTTATTGTGTATCGAGTAATCGGTCAGGAAGGATTTTAGTATATATAATGACGAATGGCTATGTAGGAGAATGTGTGTCACGCGCGATGTCGCAGAATGCGATTGCGATCAGAGACCTATATATATTCCAAACTAGTTCATTGAACCCCCGCGTTAGTCCATTACTTTATCGACCACTAAGCCCTTTCCTTGATCGGATATTTCACAAATGGTGAAGCTACACTAGCGACGATCAAATTAAAAGCATGTTCAAGTAAAAGAAAGTAAATCCGCATTCTCGTTTTTCTTTACAAAACTCGTGTATACTTATATACCATCTACACGACTGCGACTTAACGCAGTTATACAGAACGATGCCCATCCCATCCGCGAAAGTTCATAAACGGATGTGTATATATCTCGAATGAAGTGCGCGATGAGGATTAGAAACAGAGAAAAAAAAGAAGGGAATTCACTTTCATCGTATTCCAATATCCATCGCGGGATATACTAATTTGCCGTCGTGTATATTATTTATCGTGCCATTAGCACTTGTGCTTTCTACTATGCGCGCGGTCACCTGGTCGACGTATTATTAACTAAATCGTTCTGACGCTAAAACCAAGACTAAATATATCTTCTCATATATTTATATACCTCGGGACGTTTAACATTCGAATAGCTTCGAAATTTTTACTACTACGACGGTTATTTAGAATCAAATATATATTCATTAATAACTGTGTGCTAACTCAAACCTTTTATTATTCCTACCTATTCTATTAACGAATCGTCAAAGTATTAATTACACCTTTTAGTTTTCCAAAGCTTCGCAATACCGTGTTATATAGAAAAACGTCCGTTTTAAAGTATACGTCAAATTCGTTTCGCTGTGCAACAGCATCGCGACCCAGCCTCTATACCGTATATATACAAAGAAAGTTTTTCACAATTTTCAAACAGCGGTGTAAGGAGCGATCTTTTACGACTATATAAATATACACACCGGTCGAAGTATCCAAAAGCGAGTCGCACAGCATCTATTAACCCGTCTGACCGTAAAACCCATAAACGGTATATAATACGGGACGAAAAAAAAAGGGCGTTGTTTGCGGAAGAGAAATTCCTCAACCGTACTATATACATAACCCCCGATGTTTGATCTTTCGTCGTGTATATAGGTGTACAATGTACACAAGGACGGGACGTATATACGAGAAAGTGCAGTACGCGGCGTTCGCAGGAATTTGTGTATGTATGGGGGATATGGCGAATCCGTGTAGGGGGGGACCACGAGGTGCGCGATGAAAGTTTCGGCCCCGCTTACTCTCCGTTACTCTCTGTAGCCGCGGCTTCTCTTGCACAATGAAGCTGCTGTGTGCATTATAGCGCGGCTCCGATCTTCTCGGATGGATAATCGAGACTGTGGGACAGAGAGAGAAGAGCACACCGATTGCATTTTACGATCGATCTTGTCTCTCTCTCTCTCTGTCTCCGTGTATTATCTTTGGGACTTTTTGGGCTTCGTTTCGTAATAGCGCGAGTTTAATGAACGATGCACGACCAGATGCTTGTATTTATAGTAATGGGAGAAGTAATGGGAGTAAATCATCCGCTGTACATATCGATAAATATCCGATATAGAATGATACATCACTCGTAAGAGATATACAAGTTGGCTCGTAACCAATATTTAAACGATCGATGCCATGTTTTACGAGATCTATCCAAGTGTACGAAGCGCCGCACAGTCGAGCAGATAGAAAGAAATGAATATGCAAAATCTATGAAAATCAATTTGTAACCATCAAAATTTATTGCCATTTCATATTCCGTCATGCATAATTCATAATATTATTACCGATGCCAAGCAAATCAGCCTCTTTCATATATATTCATTTCCACGCGTGCCTATGTGATTAGCGATTTCCCAGAAAGAAAAATGAAAAGGAGGTGGAATCGTGGTAAAAACGGTTCACCGATCGCCAATGTATAAATGCCGAAGTCATTATGACACAATGAATTATCATTAGTCGAGCTGTACCGATATACAATACAATGACGCGCGCGTCCTTTTGTCATTCTCGCGCATATCTCTCGGACAGGGGAAAATCAGGTCATTCAATTAGTCGCGGCCGCAGCGATTAATTTACCAAGCGAATCGTAAAGAAAAAAGGCAATTATAGGTATATACTGGACTCTCCGCGCCTATCGGAATCTTCTTCTTACTCGCACATCGCGGAGAATCATAATTTATGGGTGAATATATCTCACGAAGCAGCGCACGCTGGGTATTACAAACGACGTACTCACGATTGAATTTTAAAACGGAATGAAAGTGAGAATGGATTATGAAAAGTATCTGTGCCTTTGATGGTGTATAGTTGAGAGATGGGATTCCTAGTTTGTATATATTGAAAAACATCCCGGAGGCGATATGCTGATGACGTTATTGCAGCCGATGGAGACAGAGGGAAGAAAAAAGATTCTTATCGTCGAATCGCGATGGCTATTCGCTTATATATTTTTCTCTTTTTCTTCCATCCGATGGAATTCCACGGTTTGACGTAACTTTATGATTGATTGTCTTCAGGACTCTCTGTCCATTATCGTTTATTTATGTATAAATATCTATCTTTACCGAAAAACTAAAAGATCCTTCCAGAAAAGAAAAAAAGCAGCTCGAGCTATTATCCATCCAATCCAACATCACACGCAGACACATAAATAAATAAATTATATAATAGATATGAAAAAGAAAAGTGGGTGGCTACTCACTGTTGGCGCATTTCTGTGGTACCGGGAGACTGAGGAATCGTCCAGGCCGATTGCTGTGGGGTCGCACCTCGCTGATCGCGGCGCTCGCGACCGTCGCCAAAGCCACTAGTAGCAGCGGCACCAGCATCATCTGCACAATCAAGATAAGCCCGTGTATTTCTCTCTGGGTTAATACGTTCTCATTGCGCTCGCGCGTATCCTGCTTACTACTGCATGCATTATCTCGCGAGAGAGAGAGAGAGAGAGAGAAAAAAAAGTGTCGAGGCTGACACGCATGCTTATACAGAATTTAAAAATAGATAACTGGGTCGTTGAACGAAAACGATGGGACGTAAGGTGTACTCTTCCAGGATGTCCAGTTATGTAAACAAACGGATCGTCGCGTGTGTATAATCTAAGTGGATATATACCGTGTGTGCAGAGTATGTGCAGCTATGTACTTATGGCTGCAGCGGTGTACGGTTGGTTAGCTATACGATGGGGCGTGTACTCGATTCCCACTGTCTCTCTCTCTCTCTGTGTATGTGTGTGTGCATTGGCAAATTGAATTCTTGAAAAGTGTATATTATGCTCTTTTCGAGCTTGAGTATAATTGGTGAAGAGCTTTTAGCTGTATTAGTTGGAATTTCGATGGAAAGGATATATCGGCTTGCTGGATTTTAGAGGTATACTCGTGCGCAGATATACAAAGATGAATGGCCAATAAATGCCATGGGATATGATTAGAAGGAAGCATTGTGTTTTGCGTTAAGAGAGGGGAAAGGATGCATTATGGCTCTATCGCGCGAATTGAAAGTCGTGGGATTAGCGTAAAGTAAAAGAAAAAAATGCACATTCGTTATGTGAAACTATCATTTCACATAGTTATACACGACTATTAAATAGACTCAACTACCAATTTCGTACGATCGTAATTCAAAAAGTTCATTACACGTTTATGCGGTGTTCTATGCACGAGGTGTGAGGCCATGGTTTTACACGTTGCAATTCCATCGATAGTATAATATATATTACAAGCGATAAAAGTGTTATTACATTCGATCGACTAGATCATTGAGCCATTATTTTTAGAAAACATAATGCGTCCGTTCAGTAACACGCGTCCAAAAGAGATTATATTTATATTTCACGATGATATAATAATAAACTCGAACTCCGGAACTCTTTGCCAAAATAAAAGGTCGAAATAGATATTATAATAGATTCAAGGTTTCGTTTTCGCGTATAATTCCGCAACCATAAAAAAAAAACAAAAGTATAATAATTACACGATTTATCCGTTTCACTCGTCGAAAATACATAAGAGTTGCACACAATATGTGCTACACGTGCATTATGTGCTTTTCTAAAAGGAAAAGAAAGAAGGTATACAACCGCCGCTCCTTTCCCCAACACACTTTTTTCAGCACGTCTTCACAACTCGTCTCGCTCGTTCGCGCGCTCGCTCCATCACTAAATTTCCTCACTTATAGATCTATAGCCAAGCAGCGATATATTCGGGGGGAGGGGAGGGAAGCACACAGTGTATATAAGCCCCGAATTAGCGATAGGAAAGAATAGAGTCGAGCGTAAAAAATAAGGGTGAGAGAGGATCGGCATCGAGAATATTATCGAAGAGACGAATAATGGAGGACGAAGGAAAACGATGGCGCACAACTCACCTTTGCACGGGAGACAATCGAGGACTTTGGGATGACTCGCTTATAAGAATAACTGTTAGCTTATGGAGAGACGGGCGCCTTCAACGGCGCTTATATAGAAGTGGTCCCCCACCTTTCTGTCCCCCTTTATGCCTGGGTCCCATCCCACCATCTTTGAGACCAACTG
Organism: Megastigmus stigmatizans; assembly: GCA_900490015.1. NCBI lineage: Eukaryota > Metazoa > Arthropoda > Insecta > Hymenoptera > Megastigmidae > Megastigmus > Megastigmus stigmatizans. The sequence continues at coordinate 26,046 of UELV01155737.1, forward strand.
GGGCCCGACACCATCTCTCTTTCTCTCTCTCTTTTGCGCTCGCGAGTATGTGAGCGTGACTGTGACTGTGCGCCGCGCATCCTCCGCTTAACTGACCTTACACCTTCGCCGACAAATTATTACGTCTCGGTATGTATAGGCGGGTGTATATTCTCCGTTGATTCTACGTGTGGCTGCTATATTGATCGAATGAAATATCACGACGATTGATTCGGCTATGGCTTGAAGTTTTTTTTTTCTTTTTGCGGGCTTCGATTGATAAGACGATGAAGTGTCAAAGGAAATTTTTTTTTATCTGCTGCTGCAAAGTCCAAGTTTTATAATGAAAAAGGGTAGAGCGGTTTTTAAGTAGGTTTAGGTGTGGATGCTACCAAGTTTATCGATGCATATGACTTGTTTACTTAAAACTAAAGCAATGCAATTATCAAATGATTATTAATAAAAATAACCTTCGTATTTTACTTTGAACCATATGTTGTTTATGGAGTTCTATAGACTTTCTTTTATTTGGATATAGATAGAACGATGTACTGGTATAAAATGCGCACGTATATAAGCATCTCATCCGAGGAGATATCAATGCGTGGCGGTATATAACGCATCGCTGCGGTGTATCTTTTCTCATTTGATTTTTTTTTTCTTCTTCTCATTTCCTTTTCGCTTGGTTCAGTTCCACGTTTCCACATCGTTTATGTAATCCATTTGAAATTTTATACGGTGGATTATACACATTGGATTAATATAAGCATATAATGTATATATAAAATGGTTATGCATTGATAAATGCTAATTTCGTATTGTGACACTCTTTGATACGCGCAAATACATACGATGCTTGTAAAAATATCAGGTTCTTCTTGTATGCGCGCAATCGTTACCTCGAATTCGTCTATTTTAGGTATTACATGTATATACAGCGCAAGATTATTTATGGCGGATTATAATTAAAGTAAAAGATTCGCGTGTGTTTTATTAATAGGCGACGGCATGCGAGAATGGCAGACAGCAGCCAACAACTAAGTCTTTCAGCCTTTTAAAACTGTAGGTTAATTTTTTTTTTTTTTTTTTTTCTAGACTTCGAGAATTCGATGAGATTTTGATAAGTGCTCGATAAATTCCTTCGTACTCAATGGAAATCAATGACATTATTTAAATATCTCCAAAATATCAATTAGCCTTCTAGCTTCTAAATAACATCAATACTATCGAAAATCTAATCACTCTATTCACATAAGCACGCATTGTATAAGGAACTTTTCGAAAGCCGTTAATACACTCGCACGGCTGTTATTATAGCGGCAGCAATTCATTTAGCGGCATACTTTAATTACACTCGAGAGTAACAACCGATTGAGCATATAATTGAGACGCTCGAGTTGAGAACGATTAGTAGGATATGAAGTCGTGCGTGGCGAGTGATTTGAAACCGGTAAAACCTCAAACTTTTATACGCAACCTCGATAATTCGTCGAAAGAATTTTCGTTTTCGTTATACACGCGTTATCGCGAAGATACTTTCTTTCCCTGCATTGTTTAAGCCGATGTTTCGAGCTAGAAATAACTTGTGATATATTTAGAATATATAGTGTCGATTAGTATATGTTTTCGAAATGGCATTGCAACCGTTTGAAACACCATGTCGATAAACTTTTTATTTAGACTTACAAGTTTTAAACGGTTTTCGAATTTCTCAACGAGCACTTGTACATGAACATTTTTTCGTAGTGCATGTACATGTACAACAAATACATGATTGATTTCGAAATATTACAATTTTTCAGAGATGTTTTTACGAGCAGTTGTTTACGAAAAGTTTCATAAAAGTTACGTTGCATTGCATTTACTAATTGTACAGTAATATAAAAATGACTCAAGTTTCAATGTTTTATTAATTACGTTTATTAATTTCTTCAGTTGTTGATATTCTCCTCTTTCTTAAAATTAAATTAAATTCAATGAAATAAAGTTAATCATCAAAATCATATTTTAAAAAGCAATAAAATTTTATTATTCCGTTCAAAAATTTTGTTTGTCACTGAATAATCCACAGTTAATTATCAACATTTAAGTTTCTTAATTTAACGGTGAAGCCTGCGCAAAACGTCGAATTGTCATACACCTGTCTACCTTCTGTGCCCATTATTCAAGACGCTCAGGAAATCGTAAAATTTGCAGCGCCTTCGCGTAGCGATTGTAGAAAAAATTTATAATTCATTTGCGCGCTTATAGAATGTCGCAGCAAACCCATAATGTTTACTTAAGAAAATTGCATGACATCAATCTTGTTGTGTACTACTGCCTGCATTTTAATTGATTGCTTTACAGGATGTTCCTTTAACGTTTCGTGTTTTCCTTGGGCACATAAAATCCATTTACAAGCGTTGGTGTACATCATAAAGTGAGCATTTCTTTTGCCGACATCGTCGTTGTTAAAATAAAATCCGATCGATACGGACAAACAATATATATATTTCAAATCACGCATCGAATAATTAAGTAAGACGTGCTATATAGTTTGTTTGTCAGCGTTTATGAAAGGCAAAGAGATTCGGAATGGTTTATTACTGAGATTATATGGACTTGGATGAATGTAAACACGTGATGGTTATGAAGTCATGTGATAGAAATAAATTGTATTATAATTTATTTTGTATTCGCAGCCGTGCGGAATGTCGCGGTTCTGTAATGAAATTTAACGTCGCCAGCTGGCAAAGCGATGCGCTTTACACGCTTTTTGCATTACGCCAGAAATTTCAATCGTTATACGTTGGCTAACGCACAATTTCATTTGAGAGACGAGACTTTTCTCTCTTTTTTTCTTTATTTCCAATTGGCAGAGATAAGCATGAGATGCGTTATCCAATCGCTCGCTGTGTGTTTGCCGTTGGAATAAAAAATCAATGTTGCGTACACAAAGTAAAACATTATTTTTCTACCCGTTTTCATTGCGTGCAGCTCTGATCTCTATGCGAAGAAATCCATGAGATGCCTCGCGGAATTGAATTGAGTTTCAATTATCGATCGCTCAATCAATACCACGCTTGAGGTCAAAATTGAAGATTTATAAATTGCAATTACAATTGATTAATTATAATCAATATCATACAGTGATTTAAATTGATAAAAATGTGCGGACCAAAGTTACATTGTGATGGGATGTGTATTAAAGTAAATTTTCCGTCTATATATCATAGATCGACATAATGTTGTCATTCAAACGCTAAAAGTTTTGTTTTTATATACTCAACATTTTTTGCTAATGTTTATTATGACTTCATAAATGAAACTTGATTCAAGATCTTCCATAGGATGGCAAAAAGTGCGCGATGACATTCATTTTTTTGCATTTAAATTTATGATTCTACACGATTCGTATTATGCTACGTTGAAATTCCGGAAGTTGTTAGAGGCTCGAAAATTACTCGAACAGCCGGTATACACAAATACTTTGCATGACAGAAGACCGTATATGACTGAGCATAATCTAAACGGTTCCGAGATCATGAGTTCAACGACTGTTTGAATTCATCCACGTAAACGATGAAACTACTTTAATTGTTAAAGTGAATCGCCAGAATTTGCATAGTGTTTAATCTATATAATCAAATGAGTACATTTTCGTCAATTTAACGACAGATCAAAATCGATCGCAATACTCACGCATATTTATAAATCTTTAAAAACCAAATTGAACGGTCAACATTGGCCTCCAACAATCGGAGTTTCTCTCATTAGGCTATTGTTCCGTTCTTAAAAGTTAACTGGTTTAGGAACAGGTCCAAAAAAGGAGCTTGTCCCCACACGCGCACAACATCGTCAACCGCGGCGCGCATCTAAAAAAAAAAAAAAACACGCAGTTGCGGCGCTCCTCCCGAAATGATCCCTTGCAGACGCACGACCCTACCTATATATACTACAAACCTCCGCAAAAAAGTGCCGTTATTGCGGCTGCCAACAGTCGTTCACAGTATCATAATCAGGAAAAGACAAGACTCTGCTGCACACACACACACACA
>UELV01155773.1:0-11339 GCA_900490015.1 Megastigmus stigmatizans
ACGCCATTTCTATTCTGTAGCGATTTTTCGTCAAATTTATTAAATTTTCGTAAGCAAATTTATGATAGTAGCGATAAAGTCAAAATATGTATTCCTTCCAAACTTTTATAAAACTTTTTGAAGATTGAATGAATCATCAATAAAATTGTTCTTTTCGAACTACAGTACCAAAACTTGATCATGTCGGCGAAATGACACCGAGATAGATGATGTGCGAGAATCGTTTTACGCTTTGAGGAGTTTCTTCCATAAAATATTTTTCGGCATATTTCGTTCAAACAATTTTACAGTCTTTTTACATTTGTAATATATATTACATATGCTTTGTTAAGGCGGTATTACGCACAATCTTCTATACCAGATTAATCTTGACGCAAATTTTTTTGAATCATATAAATCAACTACGTCAAACCAAAACTCGTCTCTGTGCGATATTTACCTACGCAATGTCACAAAAACGACCGAGACGTGCAGTTTCTCCTGATTCTGGTGATGAAGCATGTACCTCTGAAGATGACGGAACTGTTTTAATACCAAATCCAGATCATTATGGTCCTTCAGACGATTCTTATTCTGATTCTGATTCTGACCAAGACGAAAACTTACCGAGTATCACTTATAGCAGAGCGTCAAAGAGTTACGAGGCAGATCAGGCTAAGCTAGAAAAAGATCATGAATTTCAATGGATCAATGGTGAAAAGAAGTATTCCGACAATATTGAAAATGAAATACTATTGTCTGCATCTGAAAAGCATAAAATTCGAACAAGCGAGCCAGTAGAACTATTTGAGACGTTTTTCTCAAATGAAATGAAAGAATACATCATCGATGCTTGTAAGAAAAATGGTTTCGATTTATCATTGATCGATTTGAATATGTTTATCGGAATCATCATAATGAGTTCTTTCAATAAAAGAAAGTCTCAAAGAGATTATTGGTCAACCGATTCTTTTTTATCGTGCGGAGTAGTGTCTTCGGCAATGACGCGTCCTAAATTCGAGCAAATCAAGTCGAAATTGAAATACTCGAAGTCCAAAGACAATGACAAAAACGAAAAGGGGTGGCGGGTTCGATCACTGATAAATCTATTTCGACAAAATATTCTGAAGTTTGGCATCTGGGGAACTGCTCTCTCGGTAGATGAAATGATGGCTAAGTCGTATGCTAGAACTTCATTGAAACAATTCATACGTGGGAAACCCGTGCGTTTTGGAATTAAATTTTGACCCTGACCCCCTTAGTGGCTTGTCTGATCAGAGGGCTGTATCGATGGCTTGGCGTATATCTAAAATAGTATTCATCCCCAAAGGAGGAAAGGAAAGCTACACTACAGTGAAGGGCTTCAGACCAATTTTTCTAACATCTTTCATGCTAAAAACGCTTCAAAGGCTAGTAGATCGCTTTATCAAGGACAAAATATTCATAAAACAATCTCTATGGAGAGATCAAAGCGCGTACAGGGAAGGTCACTCTGCAGAAACAGCTCTGTACAAGGCCGTATCCCTAATCGAGGAGCAAATAGAAGAAGGTGGATATGCGGTGGAGGCATCTGCCGATATCGAAGGAGTCTTTAATAACGTTACCACTGACAGCATATGCGCAGCGATGGAGAAGAAGGAAATCCTCGGGATGGTGATAGACTGGAACCGACATATGTTGCGACACGGAAAACTTGTGATCACAAGTGGTGATGTTTTCCTAACAGGCACTGTCGAAAGAGGTTGCCCGCAGGGGGGAGTATTATCCCCAACCTGCTGGAACATCTTGGTAGACGGTGGACTGAGACATGTTGCGGAACTAGGATGCCGAGTAATCGGCTACGTTGACGGTATACTTATAATATTCAGAGGAAAGTTCTTGAACACAGTTCTGGATTTTCCGGAAACTGCACTTAACTCTTTAAGTAAGTGGTGTAGACATAAAGGTCTCTCTATAAACTTGAATAAGACCAAAGTGGTCATTCTCACCAGGAGGTATAAAGTTGGGCTAATAAGGAATCTAATCATTGAAGGTCAAGAAGTCACACAGAAAGACCGGGCTAAATACCTGGGGGTTATCCAAGACAGGAAACTGCTATGAAAACCACAGTTGGAAGAACATAACCGTAAGTTCAATGCCACGTACTGGCTATGCAGACGAGTGATAGGTGCGAACTGGGGTCTCAGTTTCAAAACTGTTCTATGGATATTTAACGCCATACTTAAATCTAGGTTAACATACCCGTAGGTAGAATGGCGGAGATGAACGGAACTCAATTACTCACAGATAAAACTGAAACACCTCCGTAGGCTGATTCTTAGGGCCGCACCAGGGGCTATGAAAACGGCACCCACGATGGCCGTCTGCTGGTACTCGTACGGGTGAATCTCACTCTGCACAGGGCATGAGATCTGACAATATCTCAGCCCGATAGATCTTTGACAATAAGTACCGGATCAGCATACCATCCAGAGATAAATGGCATCAAAATAGGTCGCCTGCTACCGGCGAGGCTTGGTTCACAGACAGAGCCTCGAAAGAGGGTAGATCGGGAGCAGGAGTGTACCGGAGACGCCCAGGGAAGGGTGTTGTAATGCCATTGGGGACATACAGCACCATCCTACAAGCATAAATAATGGCAATTCTACGCTGTGCGCAAGCAGCACTAGAAGAGAAAAAGCAAGACTGCGTCAGCATACATACCGACAGCAGGGCGGCTCTACTTATGCTAGGACGCATAAAGGTGTCATTTGTGCTAGTGTGGGAATAAATTTCAATGCTGAACGCCCTGGCGGAAGAGGTGCAACTCACTCTCTACTGGGTTCCAGGGTACTCAGGAATCAAAGGTAACGAAATAGCGGACGGAATGGCCAAACCTGGAACAAGGGAAGCCTTGATTGGTCCAAAACCAGTAATAGGAGTCCATGAATCCTTCTTCAAGGAAGTTGTTTCTAGATGGGTATATGAATAACACATCATGGAATGGTGCAGAACAAAAGGGTGTGGACAGGCGAAGGCTCTTATCGGACCCAACGTCAGGTCGGACTGGTCCCGGCAGATGTGGGATCTCGGTAGAGCTGCAGCGAGACTACTCACACAAATTGTCACTGGTCACTGCCTGCCACATCTGTGAAATCACCTCTATAAGATGGGACTTTGAAATAATCCAACATGCAGATAGTGCGGTGCGATAAAGGAGACAGTATCACATATCCTATGTGAATGCCCGATCTTATCAGACCGAAGGAAGGAGAAGCTGGGAACAGACTTCTGTAATTACGAATCCATACAAAAACTAGGCGTGAGGACGGTGATAGACACTTTCGTATTCTTACTCACTCGGGCTAGTCCACAGTCCTAAAGAAACCAAACTTTCTCGGTTGGTGTTGAGTGAAGGTTGATGATCGGAACCACACCTGTCGGAGCAGGGCAGGGAATCTAGGGCACAATATTATTCCAGCGGATGCTAGTGAAGGTCGAATGGCGGAACTTGCGCCTAAAGGGATGATTGGGGATGCATAGGGCAATTGCCTAGGCATCAGGGTTCAACTGAGTCCACCCAGACGCGCTAATAATTATAAAATAATAATAATTTATGACAACGATACTCGATTGCACTCTTGTGCTCTGTTGCGGTACTGAGTGACTCATCCGCGTCGTCGTCGTTGCCGTCGCTGATGCGTTCTACTTTGTCCAACCTTTACAAGTGCGGTGTGAAATATATCGTGGTTATTTTCCGGTAGACTCCGTTGATTTTCTTCGGGAAGAAGCGAATAAAGCCACACTCTCAATAGATGTGCCTAATAAAGTGCTCAGTGCTCCTTTTTATTGTTTTATTCTTCATAGCCGTGATAAATACATAGAGTGTCGATAATAAATTTTAATTGTAACTCGAGGAAGCTGAGAGAAGAGTGTGTATACTCATCGACGTTTATTGGATTGCGTCCCATTATAGATGAGATGTATCGTGCTTCTTCCATTCCTCGTAGGAAATTTTGTTGGCCTTTCTCGCAATGTTGTAGAAATGAAAGCGCAATTTTCTTAAACTGATGTCGCCGTCGAACCATTGAATTCCAAGTAATCGTCTTGAGGTGTAGTAGTTGGTAATTCTCACGTGGTCTGGCAATTGAGCGAAATAGTACGGCGGGCTCCAAGTATACTTTTAATTTTTTCGTTACATATTGTATAATGCGGTTGTTTGTATTTGCACGTTCGGTGCAGAGTGTAATATCCTTTTTGAGAGCCAATTCTTGTGTATAGAAAAATCCGTCTTTTTCCTCATTGTTCAAGTCTGCCAGGATGTAGATGAACAAGCTTTGCCGCCTCTAAACTCGTTTAATCTTGAATACTTCTACGCTGAAATTTTTTCTTAATATTCTGCAAAAGAGTTTTTAGTACGACTAATGCGTGTGAGTCTAGGACTATCCTTTTGCTACTACCACTCTGCTGCGAGAAAGCCTGTTTTTGGAAATTTTCGCTTGCTATGATTGCATTATATACATTAACCTCCACAGATTTCATTCTGATACCGCTGTGGAACGCGTGATTGTAGGCATATATAAGTTTATCAACAACGTCAATGTAGCGTTTAGTGTTCATGTGGAAAAAATATTGCCACATGTGTTCGCGTATTATTCGAGATTTACTAAGTACATCCACGACAACGAGCAGGTAGCAGAATACCTTGTGGTGATATTTCATGGTCGTCAGTTGCCTTAAATTGCACTCGCAGACGTCATCGAAATTCTCGCAGTACAGGTCTACGAAGCCTAGTAAAACCTCGACGAAGCTGATCGTCCTTTTCCGTCCTTTTCTGATGCGATCTGACTCCTTGCCGTATAATGCTTATGCAATTCTGTGCAACATTACCGAATCGCGAACCGTAAACCCAGATCCAATTTTGGGCGAAAAAGCGAAAGCAACTCGATTGCGGTCTATAGATAGAATACCAAAAAAGTTCTCCCATCCGTGACATCAAAAATGTAATCAAAGTCACGTTAAAATGTGCTAAGATTTTAACGAACGGTTTTGGTTGGTTCTGGACTTAAACCCAGATCCAATTTTGGGCAAACACCAAAAGCAACTTGATTGCGACCTATGCATAGCTTACTAAAATGTTTGTCCGATCGTGACATCTAAAATACAACCAAAATTACCTTAAAATTTGCTAAGACTTTAACGAACGGTTTTGGTTGGTTCTGGACAATATGGAAAAATACGGCAATTTTGCAACAATCGTGGAATAAAATAAGGGAAGAATGTATTTTCCTAACGTAGCGTCGGGATACAACGACTAAACAGAACACTTGACAGCACAAATAACTGCGGAAATGGCCCTCAAGGGAGAAAATCAAGATGAAAAAATGTTATCCTGTGCGACCAGAAAAATCAACAAAGCGCTACGGGTGCTATACCAAAAATCTTTACCTACGCAATGCCGGAATCGCGTAAAAACTCTACAGATAATATTAATCAAACGCCAACATATGCCGATTATACGTCTATCCTCCAAACCCCGGGGACCCAAAGGACCTTAGATCAGGACAACGAAATTTTAAACAGTATGGGTGTAAACGATAGAATCAACCCGACAGAAATAGGCCCAATCAGACAAGGACAGCACAAACTGGCAGAGTTTATCCACAGAACCCTATGACCTAGATGTCATTCTACCAGGCCCTTAGGAAGATATCATATATTTATTGTATCTTATTATATTATACACATTTACTATTCATTTTCAATATTATAAGAGAGAGACTCGTAAGAACAATGTAAAACAAAACGCACTCACACAGACAAAACATTCATATCACTTATCAATAAGGGAATCAAATTATCTGGATAGACATAAAATTTTTTCAATGTTAAAATTTAGTCAGGGATTTAGTTGCGCGAAAACTCAGTTCATCTATTGTTTTTATTTACATTTTTTGTTTTTCGTTTAGGTTACCGTTACCGCGGCTTCGGGCGTGTTACGTCCCGAAATGTATATTCATATTGCTACATTTCTTTCTCTGTCGAAACATCTCCTTAGCTTTAGCTATGCGCAAAAGCACAGAGATTGCATTCTTCAGAAGTCGGCAACACACACCGAAATATCATATTTTTTGCGCGTCAGGCGTTCAACTCAGCTACTAAGCGCAGCTGATTGCTTCACGCGCTGATCTGTCATTAGTCGACGGACTCCTGACACACTTATCTTTACCACCTCTCTGGATTTTCGGCAGGATCCGAGGTATCCTGCCTGATCCAGATGGACAAATTAATCAGTCCATTTTAAGCTTCAATCAGAGACAGATCGAGCCGATTGATCCGATCACAGTCAGAGTTCCTCGAGTAGACACATCAAGTATACGCGATCTCTCTCGGGTAGTCATTAATGAACTATTAACATATAAACTATAAGACTCTGACTCAAAATTCTAATCCAACGTCATGATAAACAATTGGATACTAAAGCTATCCATTTGAGACAGTAACCGTACCACATAAATTATATACAGGGCGTTCCGGCAATGAACGTAAATAATGGTAATATGGCATAGCGGAGGAAATTCTAAGACATACGTAACTTATCCGTTTTTCGATTAAACGCATAAATTTTGAGTTATAGGCAATTGAAAATTTAGAAAATCAGCTAATCAGCTCGCGCCTCCGTTACCGCACCGGCGACAGGAGAGAAAGTGGGCGGAGCTTCCGTGCTACGGCAGAAGCACCGGGCAACGGGAAAGAGAGCGCGCCTAATCTTCCCTGCTCTACTCGCTTAGCTGAAAACATAGTTGCTCACTGCGTTGACATGTAAGTCCTTGAACGGACAAGCGGTCGAGCGCACATGCATATATAGACGCCAAGAGTCATATAGAAATACATATGAAATAACTGGCGTGCGAGCCGCTCATCATGCGAGGGCAGCACGTTCTGCACATCAAATAGGTAGCCCACAGTAGCATACCGTATGAATGTAGCCGTGTACAAGCCGCCGCATGCATCATATAGGCTTGCAATCGACGAAGTTATAACGTACATACTCAAGCGAAGCGCCGCACGGCAGTACAATCTGATTGCCCATTAATATTGATTAGACTGTAAGACCAATAGAAAAATCTTTGTCAGTTCATAGTAGAGTACAGTCAACATAAGTAATATTTCTTAATGTTTAATAATTAATTACTATATTCATTAGTAATAAGATATTAATGTATTAATTAGAATAATTAATTTAGCAATATTTATACTGTTAAACGTCTCTATTGCAATAGTTTATGGTCATTATTAAGTAATTATATTATTTATTAAAATTTCACAATTTATTTAGTTGTTATTTGTTCAAATCTTGGGTTGGTTGTTGAAAGGAATTAATAATTTGTGGTGATGAGGTGAAATACTTTATTAGTTCAATAATCGTGGCAATCCGCGATCAACAGAGACGCTCCAGTTGTGAGTAGAGTGATAGAGTGCGCGGATGCGTGCCACGGCCGCACGCCGCAGTGTCGCACATACACATACTTAGCTCGCGCGCTAATTGACCTAAATGGCATCACGCGACACCCGCACTAGATCGCATCGGGAGGGCTCGACTCTCCCGTACATTCCAGCTTACATTCTTTTTGGCGGGCGCACTCCCGCTTTCTTACACACTTTGCAATTTCGAAAATACTTCGATGCTCTATCACAAATCTGTTGGATCTTGTTTAAATTCTAATTCTATTTCACTAAACGATTTCTCGGCGCTAGGTAAAAAAATAAGTTTTACAAGTGGTTTTCATAGGGTTCCCGTAGCCGTCTTAACCGTAACTACCCGAGTGGGTCCACCACCTCCTAGGTGAAATTCTACAATCTTGCCTAACGGCCAACGTCCCGGGAAATACAAATCATTGCGCACGAGCACAATATCGCCAATTTTTGGCGCGCTCTTTTCCTGCGTCCACTTCGATCTAGCGTGTAACGCAGCCAGATACTCGTCGCGTTAACTTACCCAAAAATGCTGGACCATTTGCGACACAAGTTTCCATCATTTCCCAATGGGAATACTTTGCTTAGTGAGGTCAGCTTCAGGTAACAAAAAAGAAAAACGGTGAATCAAGAAATGCGAGGGGGATAGGAATCCCGAATCAGTTGGGTCGTTTGAAAGTGCCACAAGCGGCCTTGAATTCAGACACGCCTCCACTCTACAGACAAGGGTGCTTAACTCTGAAAAGGTTAGAACCTGCTCTCTGATTACCTTACGCACATAATGCTTCAAGCTCTTAACCGCAGCCTCCTATAATCCCCTGAAGTACGGCGCGCTTGGAGGATTAAAATGCTAACTAGTGCCCTGATTAGCGAACAGCGCTGACACCTGGGGGTTCGATTTTATCATTTCGTTGAACACTTGTTGCATTTGAGAGTCAGTTCCTACGAAATTGATCCCTTGATCAGAGTACAACTCTCTGCAGTGTCCACGCCGAAAAGCAAAACGATGGAATGCAGCAAGAAACGCTTCGCTTGAATAATCCTCTACAACTTCTAAATGAACCGCCCTCACGCACATGCAAACAAAGATGCAGATGTACCCATTCGTGGTTCCCTTGCCTCTAGACTTGGTCAACCGAACGTTGATTGGACCTGCGTAATCGATCCCAGTTCTCTCAAAAGGGTGAGAAGGATTTACCTGTGCTGCTGGAAGACTTCCCATTAGCTGTGTGGGTTGCCTACCGGCATAGCGAATACAAGTCGCACAGGAATGAATTACCCTTTTTACAGTTGCTCTACTTCGCAAAACCCAGAACTTCTCATCGTTGAAAGCATTAGCTGGGTTCCCCCATGAAGTGGGCGCTCATGCCCTAATTATCAACGTGGTGAAGTGAGAGTCTGGTGGTAAAACAACAGTATGTATTGAAATTCCCAGAATCTCAGAATTTGCGAGTCTACCGCCCACCTTGATCAGGCGTTTTTCGATTAAGGGGTTCAAGCTCTGCAAAGGGTTTTTGAAGAAATGCTTTGCCGATTTCACAGCCCCTTGTATTCCAAAAGGAAAAGAGCTCGTTACACTAGGCAACACCAAAGATCTCGCGCGTTTTCCACTTTACACGCTGCGAGTTCAATGCCCTCTCCTACGCTTGAAGGTTTGATGAATGACGAGTGGCTAAAATTAATCTTCTCCTGATTTCTTTGCCTAGCATTAAAAATGAATCTCACGCAGTAAACTTTTACCCTTATTAATCGGGTTAGTGAGGAATACCTTGCGACTAATTCCCAAAATCGAGTAGGCTTCTCTTTGGAGTTTGGCGCATTACTAATACTAATTTTCTTATCACTACCAAAGTGAATTTGACTTAACCAACTTGTCCAAACGTTTGAGATTTCTCCAGGCAACTCGTCATCCCAACTTAGCATCAATAATTACAACGATTGCATAACTATCTTCGTACTTGTGATCACGGAAGCCATCCAACCCATCGGGTCAAAAATCCGAGCAATATGCGAGAGGACTTTGCGCTTCGTAAATGGTTTATCTACTTCCACTTTTTCGACTTAAAATCTGAAACAATCACTGCTGGGATGCCAACCAATGCCTAAAATGGGAACGGAAGTTTCCGGAGCGAACAAAGTGATTTCATCACAAACTAATTTCTCTTCTGATAGGTTTTCCAAAGCTTTTGAATTGCTCGATCTCCATTTCCTAAGATTCATTTGTCCTTTATGAAAAAGACCGATAAGCTCCTGAATTTTGAGCTAGGTATCTTTGAGGGTATGCGCACCAATTAGTACGTTATCGGAGTACATCTCTTCTTCGACCACCTTACTAGCTATTGGGAATTCTGCTTGATAATCTTGAGCTAGTTGATGCAGGGTTTTCATGGCTAAATAGCCTGAAGGTTTTAACCATACGTTAGCGTATTCAAGACACCGACTTTTACGGGTTTCGTGGGATAAAAACGCCATAATATGGTTTGGAATTTCCTATCCGATTCGTCCACACAGGTCTGCCTATACATTTTCTCTTGGTCCGCAGACATCGCAGTAAGATAATTTCTCCACGGACAAATCATGTCCATTGGGAGTGGTAAGAAATTTGCACCATCGTAAAGCAAATCGTTTACAGATGGTCCCGACGGAAGTCTACTAGATCCGTTAAAGACCGTTCTCAATTTTGTTGTTGTACTGTCGTCCTTCCAGACTTCCCTATGAGGAAGGAATAATCAGAATAATCAGAATTGGTAGAAGGCTCCTCCGTATCTATCAATGTCATGTGCACTAAACCTACATATTCTTGAATAAATCGAATGTACTCGCTTTTTAATCTAATATCCTTTTCGAATTGAGATTCTAGTCTTTTCAAAGCTTTAAGTGCTTTAGGAAAAGAAGTTCCTAGTTTTAAATTTGCTAAGGTCTGAGGATCCTTCTATGGTAGCTTGACTATATAACGTCCCAGAGCATCCCTACGCGTTGTATTCACAAACAGCTGCTCACAAATTTGCTCTTCCACTGAGCAAGAATTTTTAACCTTCTTCTGTTCCCCCCGCCAAAATTCTTGCAACAAGTCTGCGAGATCTGCATTTTGTTGGCATGGTCAGTGTAACACGGTCGGAGATTGACTTTGCAAGGGATTGTCTGATTTGCTTGCTACGACAGAACCTGTCAAAAGCCATCCAAGCTTCGAACTGATGGCTATAAGCTGATGCGGTGTGCCCTTTACTATGGAATCTCCGATGATATTCGCGTATGCGCCTGCTCCTAGGAGGAAATCTATTAGCATAAACTTAGTGTGTGCCGGGTCTGCCAGTCGTAGATCTTTGAGCTGTTCAAAGCTACCGGCAGGGGCTACAGCGGGAGCTTTGTACGAGGAAAAATTAGCAAGTACTAAGGCCTCGGTGTCCAAACTAAAACTTGACTCGAAGCGAGGTTTGACAATGAATTTTGCTGACCGTTTTGCAATGAGAGGTGCACTTTCACCTATTTCTTTAACCCATTAACGCCCAAGGGACACGATTTTTTTTTTCATTTTCAAGCGTCATTCTCAAAAGGGAATCGATTGAATAATTTCATTCCAACTACATATCCTTGTGTATTTTTTCATGATCTTTCGATTTCCGGGATCAGAATTGTGATTAAGTGCTCGAAAAAAAAAAATATGGCCAACTTTATAGTGAAAAGTACTGAAATTTTCGGAATTTTTTTTTTTAATATTTTTTTTGTTCGATCAAAAAGTGCTCTGACCCACTCTGGATTGTGGAGAAAGGTAGAGGCGATAGTTGTAGTTAACGATAGAATTTTTTTCAACGACCTGACTTCAAAATGGCGGATATTGTATAAAATCTCATAAAATATGAGTTTTTCTACAGACATAATGAGAAAATCGGGTTATCGTGAGTTCC
>UELV01155935.1:0-15453 GCA_900490015.1 Megastigmus stigmatizans
AGTGATAGATCCGGAACATGCGCTTCGCAATTTAATCATGATATTTGACGATATCGCTTGTGAAAAGCAAAATAACGTTAGAGCTTTCTTCAGCATGGGTAGACACAAGAGTGTAAATTGTTTCTACTTTCGTCAGACGTATGCCCACATTCCCAAGCATCTAGTCAGAGATAATGTCAATCTGTTGGCAATATTCAGACAAGATGATGTAAATTTGAAACACTTGTACAACGATCATGTTAACTGTGATATGACTTTTACGCAGTTCAAAGATTTATGTTCAAAATGTTGGAGAGATACCAATCATGGGTTTATAGTCATTGACAAAGATAGAGCAGTCAACGATGGTAGATATCGAAAGGGTTTCGACTGCTTTGCTATAAATACAGCGTCGGTATAAGTTCAAGGATAGTCTGTTGTTAAATGTTGGAACGCTAACATGGATGACTTACAACGAGAGAAGAATGTGCTTAGTCAACTCGTGAAGGCTCGTGATGCAATTAAACGCAAGTATAGATTAATGAAGTTTGGAAGAGATACTACCGACAAGATTTTAAGCGATACTTTTAAGCCGATAATAGATCCTCTCTAGGATATTGTTACCGAGACGAAGAAAAATCGCCCTATCGTTCCTCATAATCTCAAACTCGATGAGACTTCTACTACAAATCGCCCTATCATTCCTAAAATTCATAAACTCGATGAGACTTCCGTTGTTGAAGATTTTGCTGATAGCGAGTACAGTCAAAGCTATCTGTAGAGCGATACTATACTGACTCGTGAAACTTCGTTTGAAACAGCTGCTAGTGAGGACGATGAAGTGGATGATTTATCGCTAGATAAATATATTACAATGCTAAATCAGGATCAGACACAGTACCTAGATAAAGTTTATGGAATACGTAAAGAAAACGATATATTTATGATTGGCAATACACCTATCTATTTTGAAGGTGACAGAGTTGTGGTCAGCGGTGTAAAATATCCAAAACCACTGAATTGATGGAGCTACTCATTACAAAACAACCTAATCAAAGGGAAGTGACTTCCGTCGATCTCTGGAATGTTGTAGCCCCTCAACAGCCCGAGGATGCTGTTAATCTAGAAAACCTACAACGAATAGTTCAGATAGAAGTAAATAATTTGACAGAGCTCATCTCTCGATTGAGCAGCAGACTTAATAATTTAGATAGAATAGTAGAAGGATATAGAAATAAAATAGATTTGAAAATCGATAGTCTACAGATAGAGATAGCACCAGGTTTAAGAAGGGCATCAATGCAGTTCGATAAGTATTCGAAAGAAACAAGCAAAGAATGAATGATCAAAGAGCAGTGCTAGTGGGAGAGCTCCACAAACCCGCCAGACGCAATTATCTTCCTTCTAAGTTTGACGTACGTGGCTTGGACGAGACTTGGCAAGCTGATTTGGTTGAAATGCAACCCTATGATCGAGAAAACAAAGGTCACAGATACATGCTTACCATCACAGATGTTTTTTCCAAGTATGCGTGGGCTGTTCCTGTAAAGAGCAAGACTGGCAAAGATGCATCAGCAGCTATCAAGTCCGTATTGATCAAACATCGAGTACCAAAGAATCTGCATACAGACAGAGGCAAAGAATTTTACAATACCGACTTTCAGAATCTTATGCGAAAGTACAAGATAAATCTCTACTTAACTTACAGCAATCTCAAGGCATCGGTATGCGAACGTTTCAATCGTACGCTAAAAAATGTAATGTGGAAAAAGTTTAGTCTGCGAGGTAATTACAAGTGGCTAGACATATTACCTGAATTGATAGCAGCTTACAATAATCGCAAACATCGTACTATTGATATGAAACCTAAAGATGTGTCGACCGTCAACGAAACCCTAGTATTGCAAAAATTCATTGGAGAACATAGACCGGCAAAGAGATCAAAGTTCAAAGTAGGCGACAAAGTACGTGTGAGCAACGCTAAACAAATATTTGAAAAAGGATATACTCCTAACTGGTCAACTGAAATATTCACGATCGCACGAGTAACAGCTATAAGTCTAATCACGTATCATCTTAAAGTTTACAGAAACCAACTCATCTCCGGTGGCTTCTATGAGCGGGAACTATTGAAGGCTAAATATTCAGATGTTTATCTTATAGAAAAAGTTCTTAAGAGAAGAGGAAATCAAGTATTTGTAAAATGGCTAGGTTTTGATAAATCTCATAACAGTTGGATTGACAAAACTAATTTATAATTATTTCTTAAACAGATATTTTTTTTTAATTGTATAAGAGAAAAATTGTATTCGTTAAATAAGAAAAAGTGTGTCTATATTATGTATGATAAAATGGTATTTGATAAATAAATAAACACAAGTATTTAAAATAAAAAACTTATATATATTCTTTCTTTTTTTACAAATCTTTATGAATTTAAAAATTCATTGTAATCACCGTTATATTTCATGAAAAGTTCGTACTTATTCACAGCACTTTGCATGTTGTGAAGCAGGTCCGGGTTCTTGTCAAAAGCATCGGATATTCTTTTCGGCAAGAATATAGAAATCTCCTCGTTCAGTTTTGCAACAATTTTCAGGCCAAATCTTGTATTGACTTGTGTGAGCTTCGAGACCCTGTAGGTTTTCCCGTTCTCAAGATCACACATCTTTTTGGTCGGTAGGAAACCATCACGAGCTATTTGGTTAAGGGCTAAGATGTCCATCTGTAATAGAAATTTATACAAGGCAGAACCTGAATGAACACGTTAATAAAATGAGTTTACTAACCTATAATAATGATTCGATGTTCTACTTATAAGGAAACCTCGTCGGTCGAGTGAGATTATATCAGGTATTTTTAAACTTCTTGGTTGATACCTCGTCAGTCGACTGAATAATGCTTCTCTTACGAAATTTTGGAAAATTGTCCTATAAAATCGGATATTCGACAATAAAAATAAATATTCCATAAAATAATCATTCTATGAAAAATACTAATGAAAAGAATGAATGTTATTACAAAGTTAAATTTGCTCAGCGGCTAATATTGAGCCATTTAATTTTACACTTTTGAAAAAATAATTATGTCGGTTCGTACTCTTTTTGCTTCTCACGAGCTTCTAATAATCATTTTTACTGACAGATAAAAATCGTTATTAGCTGTAAGCAAGCTCAAAAAATAGTTCATCTAGTATCTTCCCCTTTTGATAATAGGAAAAAACCTACGTCAGTTTTACTATTAAAATTAGTAAAACTTTTCGTTTAGTTATAATACAAATTATAACTGAATTATTTTATATTATGTCTTGCGATTGAAAATAATAATGCAACGCTGGAAATATTCATCTAACGCCATCTATTATCCTTCCTCCATCTTAATTAACGATATGAATATCAACAAAATGACAAAACTCCGTATAGTCGGTATTCTCCGTAACCTTAAAAACATTTTTTCCGAGATCATCGGAGACCGGAGTGAAGATGCCGCACTCTGCTCGCCGCTCGGTAACGTGACGACAACGAACCCAACTGTAACGGTCATCTTAGACCCGTAATTTCGGCCACGACGATGAATAATGAATATTTCTAATATTTATTACAAAAGGATAAAAATATTATCGCTAACCAAAAACGACCATTTCGAATTATTTTTATCCCGTCTGCAAGAATATGGAAGAAATATTCGCTAAAAACATTTATTTCGGAAAATAATTGGATGCAATAGTAATAAACATTGAATTCTACTTACAACTTAACATCGAATGAGACCTGCTGCACTTTTATTTTTCTATCCAGTTCCAAATAAACTAATTCGCAAAGTGGTGCGTTGGGGCTGTGTCACTCTGTAGTTATATATAACAACTTACATATAATTATATATGGTAAATTTTTCCCCGGGGTGCACTACGTCTATGAATTATCAATCATCTAACAAGGTTGCAAGTAAATCTTTGAAGGTGTCATTAAAATATTCACTTGAAACATTGCCAGATGATCGATAATTTATAGACGCAGTGCACCCGTTATTGGGGATTTGCGTTAATTCAAGCATTTATTTAGTTATAACCATAGTTATTCAATACCCACAACTATAAAACAGTTTAGTAATAACTGTAGAAGTTTGACACTCCCAACAAACGGGAATTCAAGTTGAGAAAATCGACTTTAGAAAAAATGACTTTTTTGTGTTTTTCTCATTTATCTCGGAAAGTTTCCGAGCAATTCGAATTTTAAGAAAAACTGGTGAAAGCTGATAAAATTCTGCACATTTAAAAAAAACGTTAAGAAAGGGTGATTTGGGCCTAAATGACGACCACTTGAAAAAAGGTGCATTTTCATTTTTGGATTAACGCTGTTACGATGTAAATTTTGACATGGCACCACAGAGCTCCAACAATTTATTTCGGAAAAATGAAAAAATACGGGTCTCATGAAATTTAAAGTAAATTAACATCCCAAAGTTTGAAAAAAATCGAAGTGGTCCATTTTTTTTGTTCGTTGAATCCATATGGAATAGGCCAAGTGTAATATCATTAATTGATTATTCTCTATTCAACCATAAGATTTTGTTTCACATCTTTCTTTTTTTCTACATCCTGTTAAACAGATTATATCTCAAACATATTGCTTCATATAAAAGCTCTAGTAAAAAAGGCAATCATTGGTGCATTGTAATTTTAAAAATCGGCGGTAAAAAATATTCTCCTTGTCTATGTCTACTCGAGGGTCTATGATTGAGAATGACTGAATGGGCTTGATCTGGCGTTGATTGAATCTCGAAAATGTCCGCCCCGTGTCTTTTTCTTGATATGGCAAGATAGCTTCGTTCTTATACCAAAAATCCAGAGAGGTGGTAAGAAAATATGTGAGTCAAAGTCCGTGGAGCTGATATAGGTCCGCGCATAAAGCAATCAACTGCACCTGTAGCTGAACTGAAAGCCTGACGCGCCGTACGTGTGTGTGTAGTGTGCTCGACCTCTGGACAATAAAGTCTCTGTTTTTTTTGCATATTGCTATAAGCTAAAGAGACGTTTCTACAGAATATACGGGACGTAACAAATGAATCAAGTAATCGTAAATTATTTCGAAATACACGGTCACACTTTCAAATCAATTATTAAACTCGAGATTTAATATTAATTAATATATATGAAGCTATTACTTTTGTAGAACTAATATTACCAACCGAATGGCTTTCGCTAATTTAAGTATTTCTTCTTTTACTAAAGCGCACTCTTAAAATAACGAGTACGAAAGACCATCGTGCTAATTTACGAAAAGCAAGCAAATGAAAAGTTTTTCGGAATGCGTATAATTTAATGTATGCACACATTAGGGATCTAGGAGAAGGGGTTAAAGTTAGTCGGGAAAATTACACCTGGTACCGTTCGGCGCGTACGAAACCGAGTACTCACACGCGGAGTGTGAAAATTTGGACAGCCGAGACGAGGGTATAGCCTCGTGCGAAAAGCAGCTAGGGACGAGCTGCCTCTCGTGTTAAGTTGGCAACTTTTCAGAGGGGAAGAGAGAAACAGAGAGAGAGAGAGAGAGAGAGAGAGAGAGAGAGAGAGAGAGAGAGAGAGAGAGAGACCAGTAGCTTCGGCATAAAGCGTATTTCGACGGCTCCACAGTTCGCGGGGGCGGCAATTGCATGCACGTCGAAGTCGTTTGCATACCGGCATATAAATCGGAGTCGAATTCTGGACATATTTATGCCCGACGTCGGCGTTACTTTGCCGCGTCGAGCTTTCCTCCTCCCACCGGCTTATCGTCGTTCTATATATGCCGGTTTGTTTGGGAACGTTCTCCGAAGGGCCCTTCTCTCTAATTCGAGCCTCTGCGGTTACGAAATTTACGGCGTCGCCCACGGTCGCGAGAGAAAGAGGGAAAGCTTTCTTGCCATTCTTTACCGCTAATTTTCTAAAATGTCTACTATAATCCTGCTCAGGGTGGGAATGGAAAAATTTGTCGATTTACACAAACTTCCATTCTTCTTTGTGAGTAATAAATACTTAAGCGTTGGTTTCCGAATTATTTTGTTTTCTGAAATTTAAGCGTTGCCAGCTTATTATGATAAAGTACCGAACCTGCTTTTATAAATAAATCAATATAGTCATATAATTGATTAGTATGAATAAAAATATGAATTAGGTTGTTACTATTATTTCCATTATTGCGGGACATGAAGTTTGGATCCCTGACGTAGACACTGAAAACTCTTATAAAGGGTTCGGCCAACTAAGAGCCGGATCCTTTATTTTTACGTGCATTCTGGGAAAGTAAAATGCGGGAGCACCGGCCCATGAAATAAGACGATTGCGGTACAAAAGATGTGTCAAGCGCAGGAAATTTTGCGAACTGTATTTCGTATAGGATAGTATTGTCGTCGATCCGAAGATACGCGTAACAAGATTGAGGATGTACGTGTTTTCTTTTCGCCTAAGCTGAAAGATTTCATACGTGAAGCTTCGATAGTAGCAAAATCTGTTTCTTTCTTCGCTTTTTGAAAATTTTTAAACTCTTGTTGCGATGACAGCTGCTATGAAATATTTCGAGGCACAGATCTTTAGAAATTTCACCATATAAATTTGGACTTGTTTATATTCTTCAATTTATCCCTTAACAAGAAACTCTAATGAACTGTATGATAGTTCAAAGATTATCTTGATGAGATCATTAAAGTTTCAAAATTAGCATGCTCTCTATATCTAAATATGTGGACAATTACAGATTACCCGTGACATACTGCTATTCAATATGTAAGTTTAGGTTACTTATTGGATAGGTGAACATGTACTATTAAAATAAGTGACATATTACAATGAAATAAGGAAGATATCACTATTTGAATAAGCGTAATTTCATACATAATATGGGATCGAATGTCGAATATTACAAATATCGGTTCATGCATCAAATTGAGTGTTATTTCTTAAACAGAAAAAAATGTCATTTAAAATCGTAGTATAATTTTTGTATCTATTATTATGTCATAAAAATATAGTTTTTACAAAAATTGATAAAAAAAAGTTAATTACGGTTACAATTTTTTTTATTCCAAACAAAACAACATCAATTTTGATATTTTTCGTAATTATAAATATATGTTCATGTAAAATGTACATTATGACGATTTTTGTTTTGAAATAAAATAAAAAAAGTGAAAATTGTACATATTTAATATGTTAAGTTATCAGATACACATCGACAACGAGTGAAAATTCCACATATTCATCAATGGCAATTGACTTCACATTGAAAATATGTGAAATTTCCACATATTCAGATTTAGAGAGTGGGTATTATATTTATAGAGGTACACTGTCTATGAATATAAAATATACCATACCTATGTCAATTTTTAATCTTTTTACGAAGGAAGCTAATGCAAGAACTATAAGGAAGGTTAGTACGCAGTTACCCCTTTCCGCATCTTATTTCATATTTCAATTAGTTAACTTTCAAGTTTCTAATGCTACTTGAACAGATATACTATTCTTGCAATATAGCGATTGCGCCTCTGATCGATAAATTAAAAAAATTTAACAAATGGAAGAAAAAAAGCTCAACCCCGTGGTTCTGAATAATAGTATATTACACACCTAGGGAGGAAAAGTAAGAATGGTCTTAGATCGCATTTAAATTGTCACCCGAACGGAAGGCGATAGAAACCTAATATTTTAATGTCGGAAAGATACAGGTCAGGTGTGACCTTAATAATCAGTCAAAGTCAGATGCGACATTAATGGTCAAAAAGAAATTGACCTTGAAATGACCTTGAAGGGCAAGTTCAAGGTCAAAAGCAAGGTCACTATTAAATTTCTCATTTTGAGTTGATGAAGAAATGTCCTTATTATAATTGGAAGGCATTTTATCTTTTCTTTAAAATACCCAGACCTTGTTTAAGTTGAAGTGACCTTTGCGTAACCACCAAGGTCATACCTGACCTACAACCTGAGTACATGGTTATACGTAAAATTTCCCGCTCTTTCTATTGCCGTTGTCAAAAATACGGATTCCAATTTGAAAAAAAAGTTGACCTTGAAATGACCTTGAAGGACAAGTTCAAGGTCAAAACCAAGGTCACCATTGGATTTCCCGTTGAATGTTAGTACAGGAATGACCTTAACCTCTTCGGAAATAGTTATATCTTAAGATTTACTGGGGTGTCCCGGAACTTTGTGGTCACCCTGTACATGATCCAATATGCTAAGGCGAACAATTTTTGAGCTGAAACACCGAAAACCTGAATCAACCTATCAAGAGCTTCTGAACATTTTATTGCAATCTCTTAAATTAATTGAGACAGACCTATAGAGCCATCCTTAAAATAATTTGATAAGTCATCTTTACGAGTATTTTCAGTTTCAGAAAGTCAAACAGGAATTTTGTGTTATTGTTATTGATAGATTGATAGATGAGTTATTGATGAGTTGAGTCAATGTTATCTAAGATAATACATTTAATTAATTAGCGTATTAATATTCATGGAAAATTTGTAGCATTTAAAGGTTTTTAAGACAAAATATATGTACTGCTTGAAGCTACCACAGCTCTTTTGTTATCCAGAATTAGAAAATTTTGCAAATAATTTATATGATGTTTTATCAAAGTCATCACAAAAACCGTACCCAAGGTAACTTAAACACAACCAATTTCGATTAGATACGCGCAGAAAATGTATAACCAGTGTAAATCTTCGTTGCGAGGGAAGGAGTTTGAAAGGCGGAACGGTAAAGACATCATCGCGGACTTCCGGACTTGTTCAGTGAGAGGGAGAAGTAGCCGCGCGGCGGTGAAGCAATGTATGGTCGTAAACGCCGACCATCGTTCACCAACGGCGCCCGGCTGCTCTCTTTGATACATTGTCTTCTTGGCCCGAGCTACAGCCCTTTCCACCGTTGCGTAAATGGTGCATCATCTTTTATTAGGAACCCCCGGAGTTTTGGCGCTAGAAGCGAGAAGCACAGATGTAAGCGGCGGTTAATGGGAGAATAAGTCGCGATTTGGTCGAACGTTGTGAGACTATATAGAGAAGCGGCGAGGTGCTGAGGCATGAAGAATGCGACGCAAAAGGTTTAGCCATAGTTCCTAGAGAATAAATAACTGGAAATTAGGTCTTCTTGTATGTGCATTGTATAAAAAAGCTTTTTATTCTTTTAAAAGCTTAAAATCACAATATTATAATCTGATGAGATTAAGGATAAATTTTCACAATCTTTATTATCTATTAAAGTAAATGCTTAGCAAAATATGTAAGTCCGATATTGATATTTATAGAATTTTGTACAGAATAATCTAAAGATAGTTCCCATGTTAGGATTTCAGGTAAACCATTTATGATTCTAGTATAATTTCAAATATTATGTTTTAATAATTTTTTATTTATATTCTCTTGCATTGTCAGTAAAACCTTTATAACATATAAAATTTTACATATTTACAAATCATATGCAAATTTAGAGACATACTTTTTCTCTTGCGGTATATAATCTGCATATTTTTATGTATGGGGTTCAAAATATTATATTTATATATCACAAAATATATCATAATATTATGTATTTAGTAGAATAATATTTAATTTGAAAAGTATGTTTTGTATTTAAAATAATGTAGGAAGTATACAAATTCTTTAAAAATCAGCCAATTATTTATGAGTTGTTACTTTAGTAAACAAAGAACGATTCCATGAGTTATATTTTTTTATATATTTATTATAATTTTTAAGGGTTTGGTAAATATCTTAGATTAAAATACTATTTTAACACTAATTAGATCGAATATTGTAATAAATATAAGTTGTAAAGATGTATTAACGATTTTGTTCCGCAAATGATTCGGAAACTAGAATGCTTCCCTTATATGCCTTTTTTGGAATATATCCTGATTATTTTTACAACCGCTTTTTTCTATATGTACATCAAGTCTGAACAGACTATACACCTAGCTGTACTTACATTAGTAGTTGTAATACTATATCATAAATAAGTTAATAACTAATAATTTAAAAAGTTTGGAGGAATGGAAAAAGTGATATAATATATATATATATATATGGGTGGTTCTCTGAGAGATCGTGCGCAAAAAAAAATTTTTTCTTTCTTAACCATCTGAATGTCTTTCCAAGGACCCAATGAGTGTCTTTGAATTTTTTTAGATTTTTTGGAGCTCTACAATAAGAGCTGTGGCACCATTCATACGGCAAAAACGAGTATTATTAGCATTTATGCCCATTTTCAAGCCTAATTAACTCAAAAACGATGCAATTTAGAAAAAAATGATACATATATATTTTTTGCAAATTTTCTCAATTTTCAGAAAGAAAGTTGTTTCAAAATCATTAGAGAAAATTTGAAGATCATTGTTGCCATTTTAAGCCTTAAAATCAGCTTTTCAAATAGTATTATATGTTATTCAAAACTATTATATGTCGTGAAATATAGCTGATATGGTCTCAGAATGGTATAAGAAGTGATTTCCTTGTAAAAATCCATTTTATGACAAAAAAACTCCTAAATCAACTATTATTGCACTTTTTCGAGTCAATAAATTAATTAAATTAACTTGTAATTAGGCCAATATTAGTATAATTACTTCTTATAAATAAGCGTGAAAAATAACTTCCTCTTACAAAAGAACATTCAATAACCAAAAATTTAACCATTCCAGACTTTCTCATTCTCAGGATATTTATAACCTGTTTATCAAAATATAATTTTCTCTTTCTATTAAAATATTTCTTCTTCTAAAGATTATGTTAAAAAAATCTCTATAAATATTGGGATTATTTGGTGAAAGTCTATAACGTAGCTCGAAAAATATTAAAAAAATTAATTTTAACATAATTGACTTTAGGGTTAACAAACTATTTCTTTTTATTCAATAATCAACTTTTTAGTTGAATGTTTTATTTATGTCAGCATGAAAACTCTGAATACATTATTACAGATTAATAATAATTAATCAAAAAGGAAGTAACATTTTCATTAATGATCTTTGAATCGTTTTATTACCAATTCAGCTATAAATGAAAAACATATCTCTTCTAAAATAGAATATTAGCATTATATCTTCATAAATTATTCCTCTACACTTGAATAATATCATCACAATGTAAGTAACTGCAATAACGTATTCAGAGTTTCCATGCTGACATAAATAAAAAATGCAACTAAAAAGTTGATTATTAAATAAAAAGAAATAGTTTGTTAACCATAAAGTCAATCATGTCAAAATTAATTTTTTTAATATTTTTGGAGCTACGTTGTAGACCTTCACCAAATAATCTCAATATTTATGGAGATTTTCTTAACATAGTCCTTAGCAGAAGAAATATTTTAATAGAAAGAGAAAATTATATTTTGATTAACAGGTTACAAATAACCTGAAAAAGTGATAAAGATAAAATGTTAGAAAAATTGACAAAACTAATACAAGAAGCTGGTGGCTGTTAGGGACTTGCGGATGCGAATGAGAAAGTCTGGAATGGTTAAATTGTTGATTATTGGGTGTTCTTTTATAAGAGGAAGTTATTTTTCATGCCTATACATAAGAAGAAATATTGGCCTAATTACAAGTTAATTTAATTAATTTATTGACTAGAAAGAGTGCAATAATAGCTGATTTAGAAGCTTTTTGCCATAAAATGGATTTTTACAAGGAAATCACTTCTTGTATCATTCTGAAACCATATCAGCTATATTTCAGGACATATAACACTATTTTAAGGCACTCCAATGACTTTGAAACAATTTTTTTCTGAAAATTGAGAAAATTTGCAAGAAAAAATATATCTATCACTTTTTTTTAAATTGCATCGATTTTGAGTTATTTAGGCTTGAAAATGGGCATGAATCCTAAAAATACTCATTTTTGCCATATTTATGGTGCCACAGCTTCTATTGTAAGGCTCCAAAAAATCTAAAAAATTTCAGAGATACTCATAGGGTCCTTAGAAAGACATTCAGATGGTTAAGAAAGAAAAATAATATTTTGGCGCACGATATCTCAGAGAACCACCCATATATATATTTTTTTCATGTGCAATTTCGCGATCATCAAAAGATACATAAAAAACATAGCATAGAAAAGACAGAAGTTTATAAGCGATCCCTATAAAGCATTAATTGCGAGCAAATCATAAATGGTTCGGTAAAAATAGCCTCATAATCTCGAAATGCTTACGTCTGAGAAGCGCACGGAGGCGGCCAGGCAAGAGAGAACGGAGCTAAAGCATCGGCCTTAACCTCTGCTTATCTGCAGCCACCCCCCGTTCCAGCGTGCGTATAACAACTGCTGATACGATGTCCTTTTGTTTCCGCGTATACGCGCGCGGGTTGCGAGGGAGCGGAGGCTAAAGTTCGCAGCTATACGGCGTGCAAGCTCGCAAGCACATTTGGGAGACATAGCGCGGTCATAAATAAGGGATAGGGTCCAAGCGCTACCTACACTGTCGCTTTGCCTCGCTTCCTCCTCTCACGCTCTCTCTCTCTCTCTCTCTCTCTCTCTCACTCTCTCACTTCCTACCGCTATTGCGTCTGTGTTCTGTTGCTCTATTTTTCCACCTTTCTATTTTGCACACTATCCCGTCTTGCTTTTGCTTTCTGGCATTGTCTTCGTCACTTCGTATTTTTATCCCTCTTTGTACGGCTTTAATTGCTTCGGTGGGAGTATCTTTGATTAATTTTACGCACACAAGCCTTGAGCACTGTTATGTATACCTCACGTGGATTTGCAAGATAGCTTTTTCAACCTACTAAGAATCTATTGCAATTATAATATGTTCTCAAAATGATTAATGAATCCCGCGATCTATTGAAAACAATCGCTTATGCAGGAAAAAGTTTTTCTTGTTAAATTAATTTATATTTTAAAAATATATAATAATATTTTAGGTGGATAATAAATTACTTTTAAACGATTTTGAATTATCTAAAATATCATAAAATTTTGGGTTGGAGAGTACCTAACACAAACTATATTAATACATTAACAATATCAATTTCTAGATTTGTGAATCAAATATTTTTCTCTTTGATGTTTTCATTAATTTTGTACGCGCTAACTTCAATTATTTGGAATTTTTCCTTCTACATCCTTGTCTATTTCTGTTTTCACCCATTACTCGAGTGTGCACATGCAGACACAGAGGCAAAATAATCTGAAGGGCTCACCATCATAGCACGGGGACGAATTCGAGGAAGAAAGATAGAGAGGAAGGTACGCGAAATCGAAAAAGCGGATATGAATACGACAATGCGTTTAGATAGGTGCATTTGGGTATAGGGCGTATATGTATCTGAGTACTCGAATGAATTTTATCCGGATGATAGAGAGAGAGAGAGAGAGAGAGAGAGAGAGGTTGATAACAGGGGTTGGGCGGAAGAGGGGGCAAAGGAAAGGAAAGGAATAGAAGAGAGAGACAGATTGATGGACAATCCGAAAGATGAATAGGACAGGAAGAATCGACGAGGGACACGTTCCTGTATTGTTTGTAGAGCTGACGCTGTAAATTATTGCCGCGGGACAATTTGGCGTTTGTCTTTTTGTCACCGAACGCAATTTAATGAGGGAGAAAAGTTAAAGAATTTTTCTGCAACCAGGGAGCTTGTAAATACTCCTCATTGGTTAAGCAAACCTTAAAAATAAACATAACTGATTCGAATGTACCGATTAATAATAAGAAATAATAGAATTTACATTTTAAGCGTAGCACGAAGATTTGTCTTGTTGAGCAAGCAGTAAGCTCGGTATAGGGTAAATACGGCTATTAATTATCGATCGCATCGGAAACTAGGCGATTAGTAATAATCGTTATCGAAGCCCCCGTGCACTTTATCTGGCTTCCTTTTCCTCCCCGCAGCATTTGCGAAATCTCACCGTAAATTGAGATCGATTAAAATGTAGACATGATTAGTGGGAAACAGTTTGAGAGCTTGCAAACACAAACAAATTTATACACGCTATATATGTACAGGTGCAGCCTCTTTATGTATGCCAGGCTCACGTGGCGCGTCGGATCTGATGAGGACTTTAGGTTATCATGCTTATGAGCTTTAAGCTTTGGAATATCACCCGAACGTACTTTATCAAACTAGGAAATATAATTTTATTATTGTCAAGAGAGTTACGAAAAGGTGAGAATGTGTTTTTGAATATACTAAAATTACATTATTTTCTTGGATTCAGCGAAAATTGGTTAATCATTATATTTAATTCGGTTAGGTAAACAAGTAGATTAACATATTTTCTATGCTATTTGAAAATGTTTGAGTTCTTATATAGAATCGGTATTATAAATAGTGATACACGAAACCGAAGTAGCGTTTCTGTACAATTTTTCACGTTAGATGTATTTCAGTGTAGGTAATTATTCAATATTTGATAAATTAATATTTTTTTACGATTTTTGGTTATGTATAGTCAAAGATATTTTTTTATATAAGTACTTGAAGAGATAAATTGATTAAGATAGTACTGTCAGTTATAGAATTAACATTCAGATTTTGATAAAAATTAACATACTGGTAAATCATGGTTCAATAGTGAGTTAAAAAATTTTTGTGCGCCTAGGGTAAATATAAGCAAAGTCCTTAACATTTTCATTATCACCCTTATGAAAAAATCCTGCAGGAAGTCCTGCAGGAAGTCCTGTACGAATTCCTGCAGGCAATCCTGCAGGATTTCCTGCAGGACTTCCTGCATGAATTTCGGACTCCTGCAGGATTCAAATCCTGCAGGAATTCGTGCAGGAATACGTGCTAGATTTAAGCCCTGCAGGAATTCCTTCTAGATTTAAGCCCTGCAGGAATTCCTGCAGGATTTAAACTCTGTAGGAATTCCTGCAGGATTTCCTGCAGGAAAATTTAAAAAATCGCCCAGAACAAGATTTAAATATTTTGATATACCAATGGCGTCTTAGACTGCTAATTATGTTACTAAATTCAAAATTCTGATTCCAAAAGAACGAGCCCTATCAGCAGCAACACATTGCTTGAGGTTAGTATTTATATCAAGCCGTACAATTTTGCGGTTCCAGCTAATGAACCCAAAATAACCAATTAAACAGATGCGCATCCTGGATGCTGACTTGTTTAAGGCACAGTGATAATTTTTAATAATTTTTACAGCGGGTAACTAATTACACTATTTAGTAAAAGCCGACTAAATTACTGAAAAAATATTAAAGTGCTGTTTCATGTGACCGGTTTTGTGCCAATTCATATGCACATAATATTGAAGAGTATCAAAATTATAAATGTTATCACTACATTTAAGGAGAGCATTATTTATATTTTTATAAAGAATAATTATTTCATAACCAAATATAGGGTTTATATACTGATCTTCACGGAACAAATTTGTTGCAAATTCCTTGATTTCTACGATTCGCTGCAACGTTTCGAGGGCTTAACCCATTAACGTCAAATGTGCACGTTTGCTCATGCCCACTTTCAACACTGTATAGAAG
>UELV01155946.1:0-13171 GCA_900490015.1 Megastigmus stigmatizans
CGCGAAGGGATGATCTGGCCAAGATGGTTCGAGAGGTTCCGCGCGGCGCGCAGGGGAATTTTTTTCCTCTCTCTTTCGCTCTGTGTACGTTGGAGCTGGGAAATTGAGAGCTTTTATTTGTAGATCTATGGAGCGTAGCCGCTGCAAGAAAGTCGAGCGTGCGCTGAGATTCTTGAGGTATGGTTAGTGTGGGCTGACTGTAGAGGTCTCGAGTAATGTGTGGCCGTTCATCCTATATAATGGATTTTTGTATGCAATAAGCTTTCATTCTTTGTTGCTTCGCTGTTCAGGCGCGTATGTCTGCTTGATTTTTATGTTTTTCGGGTATGCCATAAATGAGCTTTCAGGATGGTGTATTGGGATGTATTATTGTAGCGGTGTGAATTTAATGCCACTGGTCAACGGCAAACGATAGCAAGTGATTTTCTAGGTATTCGTTAGAGATTAAATTTGAATAATTTTATATAAAATCTTTGCGATGACGAAATTTTAAAGCCATTGTTATTGTGATGAAAAATGTAACATACATTTAACTCCAGTATGTGATGAAAAAGTTCAAAAAATTATTATAAAAGTTTTAGAAGGTCAACGTCTTGATATACTCGCAATTATCTATACTTGCTTATATAATGTACATAAATCAAAAATTACATTACGTTTCTTAATATACAGATCGATTAAGGAGATTAAATTTTTTTTTAAAATAAATTTTCTTGTGAACAGAAAATGTCTGCGAGTAGTTTATACGTCTTCTTCAGCGAGTATTTTTGAGCTTCTCTTCAAGCTACGTTTTTAATGGGCATGCACATTCTAATATAATTCATGTAATTTCAGATCATTCCACAGTCCAATAATTTAGTGAAGAAAATTTAGAAATCACTTATAGAATCACAAATATCACATATTTAATTTTTATTTTCTATTTATCTATACTTTAGATTATATTTGTTTGGCTTAAAATAAAATTTTGCCTTCAGTCGCACACAACTTCCAGGTATATTCAGAGTAAATAAAGCATATGCTGGTAGTCAATTTATCGTACAGTGTATTTGACCTTAACAAAAAAGTTTCGAGCCAAAAGAATCTTGAAAAGAACATAAAGCCTTTCAATATAAATATTTAACTTCCGCAAGGTATAGATATAACAATAGAATACTAATGGGAATGTTCGAAACGTTGTTAAAAAATGTGTTAGACGCGATGTGAATCTACTGGCACGTACATACTCGTGTCTGGTACTTTGCTTTTGTTATCTATTAAGTGGTTTATCGTATGCTTTTATTGATTGTACTGAACTACACTATTTCTAAACGTATAAAAGAGAAAACCAACGTTTTTCTAATAAAAAGGACAACGTATAAAACTTTATATTTTTGGTTAGAGCGAAAAAATGATTACATTTAACTCAAAAACCTCTGCATCACAGAATAATTAAAAAAGATTTAAGGAAAGCTTGTTTAAAAGCTAAGGCCTGTAATGCACGGCATGTAAGACATATTCACTCAAATACTTTATAACTAAACCCATGTAACCATAAAGTAGATCAATTTGTACTGTAAATCAACTTTAATATTAAATTATGTTTTTTTCTGGATGAAGAAAACTTTGAAACCAATTTCATTAACTAATTGCCGTGAATGACATTCGATTGCAAACCAAGCAGTTTGAAATGTTCGTTTAAAACTTTAAAGCTTGAAGCCAAGAATAACTAATGCAATTATGTTGAAAAACTCATGTTACGGAATCGAACTGCATTAGTAATCCTTCCTGTACAATAACTAAAACTAATCTTGAAAAAAATTAAAGTTTGTCTTTTTATAATTGTTTATTCTGTATAATAATTACATTTTTGTTTTACGTATTGCAAAACGTTCAAATATTTTAATAATTGAGCAAACGAATTATCTTTTTTACAACAAAATGATTGAGCTTGACTTAATTATTTTTTCGTAATACCTGTTTTAGACCGGAATATGTTAAATACTTCATCAATTTACATTTAATTGGATTATAAAGCACGCGAATCCGAAAGTTATAAAAAAATTTTTAAACTGTTTTATGACTCAGGTAGAATTAGCATGAATTTAATATTAAACCTATAAATTAACTAGTATTTATAAGTACAAAAAAGTTAATTAAATTAATCACTACATAGTAATAAAAAATAATAAAACATTATTTAAATCTCATATAATATTAATATTTGGAACAATGTAAGTTTTAATCTTCTAAAAACCGAGCACATAACTTTCAAGTTCTTTTCTTTTGCAGAACTTACGGTAACTAGAGCATGAACATCCACTTAGAAAAAAATTCACGTAAAATTCAGACTAGCATTCATTATAGCCACAAAAAATTATACTCAGTTTACATGGCTTCACTGGTAATTTTCATTTTAAGGAGGAAAACTAACGTCTGCATAATATCCATAGTACATGTAAACACACAATACTGATCGAATAATAAATAAATAATATATGTTTCCGATGAACACACACACATATTGTATATATTATACGTAAATAATTGAATCAATTAAAAAAAATGTAGCCTTTGTTTGAGAATAAGGCCTAGGGCGGCGCGAGATTCCACATCCCCTTAACGCCCATCACTTAAATTGGATGTCACAAGTAGTGAATTTAGGTCGCATTGAAATTAGAAGTACGAAATCACACCACAGCCACTCGAGGCTTTTTTCCCGCAAATATACCGCTTGCCTATCAAAATAAGGAAGTAGATTTAGCTCTATTTCTCAATGACTTATTTTCTTTTGATAAACAGTAAAGAAATAGCAGAATTAACGACGCAGGACTGTTTGGAGAAAGTTTATTTTCAATCGATAGTCTTAAAATCTATGATTGATCAATTAACGATTTTGATATTTTTAATGCTCGTCGTCTTTGCATCGAAACGCTTGCTTCCTCAGCAGTTTTGGAAAAATAAACAATCGATAACGATTCAGCGATAAAAAAAAAAGTTGCGGGACTGCATTCCTTTAGCAACCACTAGAACTTTATACACATAGAAATTAAAATGCAGTTATATTTTCCCTTATTAAATCAGTAATTTGCCGCTCCGACCAACCGTGAAAGCCCCTCCCGTGAAGGTAAAAAAAAGCAAGCTATATAGCGAAAAATACAGCGAAATAGAACCCGCATTCGCGCGCATATAAAAATCCCCTTGTCAAATAAAAAAATCCATTCCGATCCGATGTTCGCGAATCACGTATAGAGCGCGTATCGTCGCATGTCTCACGACATATCCAATGCCGCAAACATCGTCTTCCAATCCTTTCATATAA
The DNA here is from genome assembly GCA_900490015.1 of Megastigmus stigmatizans. Lineage (NCBI taxonomy): Eukaryota > Metazoa > Arthropoda > Insecta > Hymenoptera > Megastigmidae > Megastigmus > Megastigmus stigmatizans. The sequence goes on from UELV01155946.1 coordinate 3,302, forward strand.
TACTGCACACACGGTTTATATATCAAAGGCCAATCTTGCGTGCTCTTCACTTATCGTGGAGGTATACAGAGACAGAGACAGAGAGAGAGAGAGAGAGACTCGATCGCGAGGCTGGCTGTAGCCGAGGTTAATCCCTCGAGGTATATCCACACACAAACACAGGGCATCTGCAACTTTATCCGCCCTTCAGCCTCCCGATATGCTTTCCCCTACTCTCTATCATACACACACACACAAACACACAGACATCCACACATATATCCGCATTATTCGCCAGCTCTCTTCCATGTGACCGGACTCGCCGGGCGGATTTAGGTTGGATTATGCGCGTGACTTTAGAAACCCCGAGCGCGGCTATTTAATTGCTCCGAGGAATGTAGGTCGCCGTGTGGCGCGCGGCATAGGCCATCCACTCTGTCCGTCCCTCCGTCCCTCCGTCCCTCCGTCCCTCCGTCCCTCCGTCCGTCCTCCTCCTCCTCCTCCTCCTCCGCCGTGCAATGCTAGTGCGATGCTAATGGCAAGAGCGTCGAAATTTCCCGAATCGCAGCAGACGAGAGCGAGCCTTTTCTTTATGGGTGGGCGATGAACCCTCTAGCTTAACGAATCTCGTCAATCGATCCCTTGTCAACCTAATCCTGTGCGCGTGTGCGTGGATGTGTGTGCCTGTGTACACAGAAAAGTTGCACGCGCCAATTTATGAGCGAGATAGGAAGAGAGATCGATATGGCAGTCGGCTCGAGTCGTGTCGTTTGTTAAGTCGTGTGTCTCTTGGCCTTCTTTTCTTATATACATGTATATACCGAGTTAATGGCGTTCGCTTATATTTTTTAAATGAGCAAATATTTAGCTTGGAGAAAAGAGAAGGAGGGGGGGGGGGCGGATGACGACAGACACCGACTGCAGCCCTTATACCGCTGCACTTCGTAGTTGCTCTTTCCTCGTCGTCTGTCACGTTTTAGTTACTTTCGCTGCTCGGGGAATTCCGCACTCTAGCGCGTGTATATATGTATATACGACGTGGGCAAAACAGATTTTTTCCTCTCCACGAGCGCGTGAAAGAAGAAACGATAAAAAGTATGGAGGCGGCGGTGATTGAGAGAAAATATTGATTCTAACAATATAACCAGGCAATGTGCGCTGGAAGATAATACCCGCGTTCGCGCTCGCTTTCTTTCTTTTCTTATTGCGTTCCCTGAACTCCCTATATTATATACGTTGAAGCTTATATTTGCGGATAAAGTTACTCGTTATAGCCTATATACACGTGCGTAGAGTTCGTCGGGTGCAGACGGACTCGAGGCAACTGCGACGCCACTGTCGTACAATAAACCCTCGGTAATACCCCAGGATCTAAATATCGCATTGTTTTTTTGACACCAGTGCCGATGGTTTACTAACGGGCATGAGCCTCTGCGTCTATGCTTCTACAGTCTAAACACTGGATATACAGCCAAGCGCGCTCTGTTTTCAACGCAAACATTCGTTGGAATTTCACTAACTCGTATTAAAGACTGTTTGAGGCTTTGCGCTAAAGTTAAACTGCATAATTGTGCCGTGTAGACTCTCTCTCTCTCTCTCTCTCTCTCCTGTTTTCAGAAATTCAAATGGCACAAACATGATCTTGCACGAATATTCTTTTTTAGCTAAAAGACTATACTTTGAATAAATATGTTATTTTTTTAATCGTTAAGACAAGATTTTTAACCTACAAAGCTACAATAAAAGTTTACCTAATTGCAAATAATTCATGGGACGCGAGAAATGAATTTCTTTCATGCTTTCATATTATGTTATGCAGATTAGAGTTTCTTTAAATTAGGTGTTTTGTCTACTGTAAACGACTGCACGTGAATCATCTGTCATCATGTAAGTCAACCTATATTTTGTACCTATAGTTATACAACATGTTAATTTACACTGTTTTATCTTAGAATTATCTATTTTGTAAGTGATGATTGCACTTGAAAAAATGATGATGTCTCAATCGAATGACTGGTTTTTAATCTAAATAAAGTACTTGAGCTGATTGATTATTACCGAAGCAAGTAATATGCAATTTTAAGGACAACGTAATTGATCAAGGATTCCGAAAGGCTCGCAATGCTAGTTTCTTTAATGCCTGGGTGAAACGTATATAGCCGCGAGCTCCGAGGAAAGAAGAAGAATTTGGCTGGTCTTTAGTTGAGGCACATTACATTTGAACGCACGATCGAGAAAACAAACGACGTGGCCGCACAGAAGTTCAACGAGTGCGCGGCGGACGTGCGGAAAAGCGAGAAATTCGGTGGGCGCCTCTGTGTATAACGCGTCCGTCTGCGGTGGTGCGCGCACGTTTTCAGCATCGTGCCTTGTTCTCCGTTTTTTCCCGCTTCTCTCGCCTCTCTCCGCTGTTTCCTATCTTTTTCTTTTTTTCGTTCCGCCGCTAGCCCTAATAAGCTTACAGAAGTAAACAAGCCACGCGATTTAGTTTAGTAACGTGGAAGCCATTTGTAAACGAAGTCGCTCGTGCTCACGCAAATGACAGGTTCATTGGCCTATATTTTCTTCTCCTCCTTTCTCTTTTTTTCTTCTCTCTCTCTCGCGCGCGCTCACTCGCACATTCACTAGAGAGAGTCCCCCCCTCCCTGTTAATAGGGGTAATTGAACGTATTGAAGTCATGCCAGCTCGGTTATTGAATTTCAATTAAAAGCGCGAGCGCACGCTCAAAGTGGCCGACCGGCTATACGGAACATTTTTGCGCGCGTTGCCCAGTAATTTCGTCTGTTGGCAACGCCTCATTGTGTCTGTGCCTCTACATAATCATGCTGAAAAGATATGTATAAAAGTTTTTATATACATACGAACACGTCCTCGTCGCTTTGCACAGACATGTATGTGTGTGTATCTTTACGGGGGGCGTTTATTGTTCGATACTCGGAAAAGTGCTTTTATTGGACGAGCAAAGGATTTCGGGGAATCTAGAGGGCGTGAGGATTTTACTACCGATGCTGCTGCTGCTATACTGCTACTGTTATGTGGAGAAAAATGCGTCTCCGTTCAAGTGATAATTGATTTTTATTTGGGAATCGAGATTTCCCCGTTTTATATGAGATTTATGACCCTCCCGTTTGTATTGAATACCTTTATATTGTTTTCGAAAATCGTTTTATTATTTCTAAGCTTCCATTTATGTATTTTATAGCGATTGAAATAGATGTGTTACCTTAATAAATTGAAATCTTTATTAAACATTTTATACTCGTTCCTGCCCTTTTATATAGAAATAAAAAAAATAATGTAAAATAGTTAATATTCTACATAAAAATGGTTAGAAAAATGTAATAGAAACTGTCAAGTCATTGCCAAATTTGTTGCGACATTTCAAAGCGAACAATTTCTTTGACTGAACACAAAACATCTCACATATCTATCCAATAAGAAGAAAGCAACTGAACGTGACTCACCTCTTGCACTTCTTGGGTCCGGCTTCGACTCCTTCGATCTCCAATCCTCTATCTCCTGCTCCTATCTCACTATCACTCTCTCGGTCGGCAACAGCCACAGTCGGCACCACCACCACCACCGGGTCAAGGTCACGCTGTACGAGCCGCGGTGGCTCGATCCTCTCCTCCAGTCCGTAACTCGTGAGATCGGTCTGCGAGTGTCTCAAGGAGGGCGGCTCGTCATCCGAGAATCCACCCCCACCCACGTGGAACTTCACTTCCGGCACGATTCGGCACGCACTGTCACTACTGACGCGGCTCAGCTTCCTCTTGGGCCTCGTCGCCAGGAGTAGCTGCTCGTCGAACTGCAGCCTCGCGTCTTCGGGCTCGTCGCACATCATCACCCGCGACAGGTCCATCAGTATCTCCGGCTTGATGTTCTTCTCCGAGATCTTGTTCTCGTCGCCACGGCCGCCGGCAGTCAAGGCGTTCTCCGAGGCGCTCGCTTTCAAGCTCTGGTGGACCTGCACCAGCGAGGCGGGCAGCTGCAGACCAATCTCCCCGGTGCTTCGCTCGACGGCCAATCTCGAGATCGCCGCTGCCTCCGCCTTTGTGTGCGAGAAAAAGACGAGACTGTATATCGACTTGCTATATAGGCCGGAGTGTATAATCTTAACGAGGCTTTTAGCGCCGGTTTTATTGCGCGTCTGGATGGTATAGTTAAAGCCCGCGGGGCTGAGACGCGATAATGGACTGTTTATCGAATAGGGGAGGGCGTGTGGAAGCTGCATCGAATCTTATATATTCGACGGGAGAACGAGAGAGCAGAGAACTTAGTAGGCTTTTAATAGGATCGCTTTAATTACGATAATGCAGCGTCAGAGTTTGCGTTTGATCGGCGCACCCGCGCGCGTTAAAGTGGAAAATGTACTTCTGCAACAATGAAATGTATACGCCGAGCTTTAATCCCCGAGCAATATGTATTAATGGATCATTATTTTGTACTTATTAAAAAAAAAAAAAAAAAAAAAAAAGAAAAGACAATTTACTTTTAGAGAAAAGTACTTATAAAATCGAAGCATATTATCGATAGTGAATGTATAAAGATAATTAACTTGTACCAAACGCGAAATTTAGAATCGTCATATAAAGGAAATTCGTTTTCTACAATATGAAATGGAGATTTTTCCATTCGTATAATATACGTGCGTTATATACCTTCAAGGGACTTTGCAGTACATCATTCGCACGCTTCGACATGCTATCCGCCAATTCCTCGGCAGTAGTGAATTTGGCGGTGACCAGCTGGACCTGTTGGGGTTCAGCGAACGGACCACCCAACTCGTCCATGTCCACGGAGTCGAAGCTCTCGATGTGTATCTCCTCCTCGACCGAACTGATGCGCACCGTCTTCTTCGTGGTCTCGATCGGTATCGTCACAACCATACCCTTTTTAACATTCAAAATCATATATATAATTGTCACAAGTCGGTATATATAAACAAAAGCTCAGGCAGCCGCGCGAATAAAACTTTTATCAATTCTCGCGCGAGGACGAAGTTTATGTGTGTACCTGCGCGTCTTTAACGACCGACTCGGCGAGATCCTCGCGTCTCCGCCTCAAGGAGCTGCGCTTCTTGGCAGCCGAGGCCGCGGCATCCTCGATCCTCTCGGGCGTCAGGAGCTCGATCGCGGGCAGCTGCTGTTGCTGCGCCGCCGTAGGACTCGCAATGCTCGCGGCGGCCAGTGTAGTCGAGGAGCTCGCGGCGCCATAGTCGTCCCCGTATAAGTCGTCGGCTCGTCGGCTCGTTAATACCACCGGCGGTCCGGCTTCCCTAATCAATCGATCCTCCTCCTCGAACAGTCGGCTCTCGGCCGATAATTGACGGGCCTCCTCCCTCACCTCCTCCTCCATGTCGGCGTCGTCCTGCTCCTGCTGCTGCTGGTCGTTCTGTTGCTCATCGAGGTAGCGGGTCACGCGATCGATGCTCTCCTGCTGACGAAGGCTGCTGCGTCGACGATAGGGCAAGCCGGATGCCGACATGACTGCGGACTCGTCCTGAACCGCTGCTGTAGCCTCGCTGCTGGGCGTGCTCTTGCGCCGCTGGACTACTTCCGTCACTGCTACTGACGAGAGATGGATGGGTTACACGGTTGGCTGAGCTGAGCTTTCACTGATGCCTACTGCTGACTATAGAGCCGAGACCGGACGGCTTTCGCGGGGGTTCGATTTTAGGTTTCGGTTTGTTACTAGAGTTTTTACTGTTAGTAAATTTTTGCCTCAGTAAATTATTCTCTGATTGATATTGAACAGGTTTCTATTATTTTTTTGTATAAAGCTATAAAGTTTTAGTATATAACGTAGGTATATAGCGACCTTATTATTAACGTAAAGGAGCTGGAGCTTCCGAGATTGTAATAAAACCGTACAAAACATATGTCATTGATTAGAGCATCGAGCAACATATAATTAAAAAAGAATAATTGGTCCCTTTACTGAGAGGGTAACTTAATGAAAATTTGAATAAAAATTAGTGTCTTTCCATATTTGTCTGTTTCCACTTACACGCAATAAGCAAAGGGAACAATGAACTCGGCCTTTTTTTAAACATTTCCTGTCAAGTAAGACGATTATTTTATTTCTTTATTTTATTCAATTAAACGTTTTTTCATGTTCTAAATGATAGTGCAAGTTTATTACAGGCAGGATACCTTTAGTTGGTATATGCACATACTTTTGCGTAAGCTCATAATAAAGTACGAAAAATGAAAATTTTTATCGTTGACTTTATTGTCAACCGTTGGCATAACGTAGAACGTTCATCAAAATGAAGCATTTATCCCGTATAATACACAAGTCTATCTCACGATTCTAAAAATCAGCCTCTATAGATAACCAGTATACATATACAAAGATCTACTAAAGTGTAGAGGCCGCGCGTATGAAGGCGAAGCTCCGGCGCTCAATCAAGTCGATATATAGTTCACCTTTAGGAAGCGACGTCTGCAAGCTCATCTCCTCGGGCACTCGAGCGACAGCCTCTTGAGTCCCGAGCTTTGGCTCGGTCGGCGTCCGTTGGCCCTCACCTGTTGCTTCCGGACCTTTGCTGACCATAGCTCGCCTCTGCTTCTCGGAGAAGGGCGTGAGCTTGATGAGGGGCGAGTGGGGCTCGAACTCGCCGTCCTCTTTTCTCCTGGTACGCGGCAGTGCGCCCTCGAAGCCGAGCAGCGCGTTATCCGCGGGTGTCGTCATCATCACCTGGTCGGCCGCTATCGTCACCACCGTCTCCTGTACAACCGCCTGCTGCTGCTGCTGCTGCACCGCCGCCGTACCCACCTGCTCGACTTTTACCGCTGTGCCCACTTCGTCTCGCTTCTCCTCCACCGTAGCGATTGCTCTCTGTTTGGCAACGATGCCCGCCACCTCGCTCGTACCTATACGTGTATATAGACAGGGAAAAGCATGATTGTCCAGCTTTATCGAGTGTGTGCGCAGTGTATTATGCGAATAGGGACGTAGTGCGGGATCGAATGCCGCGGGAGGATATTGTTACGGCGAGTATTAGGGGCTGGCGTTGTGCCGATTGTGTAGCGGTGCGGTTCGCGAGAGTTATATACACGAGGGTGGTATGGTTATAGGTAATGGAGCGAGCCCGTTCGCGACGTCTGGGGAAATTAACGCGATGTTGACACGGTGCCACGCCGCTACTACTACTCGCTCTCTCTCGCTCTGTGTGTGTAGGTGTGGGTGTATCTGTTATACGTGGATAGACCGCAAAGTGGATGAATGGATTATTCATGAGGTTGTCGCTCTTGATTCGACGCACATCGTGTATATGTAGGAGGCCACTTTCGAGCTTCGATTATTATTATCGCATCGGCCTCTCTTTCCTCGTTCTTCTTATAGCAGTGCCGGCTACTCTCATTCGTAAAATGATTTCCGTGTATCGAGACGATACGATTTACTTTTCTGTTATTATGTTATTTTTGTACATATGCCCGAGATAATTGCGCGGACGATGTTTGAAAGACAATACGGATGCTAATCGTCAGTTGGGGAAATCATTTAAACGAGCTCTTTAGCGCTCGTGTAAATATGTAATGATGTTGTGTGCTTTGGAAAACGAATGAATGTGAAAGCTATGAATGTCGTTGCCGATGCATAAATTCAATGTGATATAACGGTAAAAATTAACGGGATATCGTTAATTTCATGAATTTCAATGCCGAGCCGAGTTATGAACGTACTTTATTTCTTTTCATTCTGCGGATACATTATCCGAGTTATTGGATTTCTGTCTGACCGAAGTTTCGGTAAATTGCAGGCCCGCGTGTTATCGTTATCGTCATTTTCAAAGTGTATACAGGTACTTGTTGTAAAACTCCACGAACTTCAATTACCATCGAATGCTAGAAACCTTCGAGTTTCACAATTTCTTTGCATTATAGTCGAAGTTTCTATGGAATATTCGATATGCGATAGGAGTTTTATTTCATAAAACTTCGGTGAGCACATCATTCTCGTGTATCAACTCGTACGACATTTTATAGGAATCCCTTTGCATATCGTATTAGCGGCGATAATTCATTTTGAAAAACTGCAGAACGGGGGAAAAAGGGACTATAGGCTCGGGTATACTAAATCTAGATAATGAAAAAAGCATAATCTCACCTGATCGGGACGAGAGAAAATCGTTGAGATCGGCTGCGTGGTCGGTGGCGTCGCTGTCCGGCATGCTTCTACTTCGCCTGACTATGCAGATCGGAGTCAAGCGCTGCTCACGTGTGTGCGTTAGTCACGGACGTCACGGGTACATGGGCAAAAGGACAAAAAGATTCTCCACTTTAATCCATCCGACTCTCTTTAATCCGCACCTTCTCTCTCCCTCTCTCTCTCTCTCTCTCTCTCGCTCTCTATTTATCTATCGCCTTTCCTAGCGAGCATCTGCGGCTTTGCATACGCTTTTTTTCTCTCTCTCTCTCCGCTTCTCTGCTTTCTTGCCGCGTACTTTCGCTCTCGTTCCGAGTGGGCTGTTGAGCGTTTGTGCCTAACCGCATAGCACAAGAGGCAGAAAGCGTTTCGTTTGATCGACGCGTTATGTGCGCGCCCGGTTCTTCGGTCTGCATTCGGATCGAGCATGATTCGCTCTCTTTTTGGAGATTAAACGATGCGCGGAGAGATGGGTTGTCCAGAACATATTTTATTAGGCTACTTTGCCGACGCGGGTGGATAAATTGATTCGTGTAATTATCATCGTAAGGCTTAAATTGCGCGCGTGGCCAAAGCGATTGATGATTTCAGTGATTGTATATTATAAAATTCTGAAAATGTTTTGCTTTAATTTAAAGAGGAAGAAAAGAATCAGAAGAATCTTGCCCGAACAATATTATTATATATAAAACATGATTTAATTTTATTAAATTTTCGATTTGTGATGAAATAAAAATATTTAAATCCAATGCTCTGTTTTAATACAAAGACGATTGTTAATTTGATTTTATAACGATCAATTATATAACGAGTAATTTAACTATTATTGCGATAAGGATATCAATTGGACGTAGATTTTATATTGAATTTCGAGAAATGTTATAATATAATTAGCTAATAATGTTTAATAAATTTTCAATAAAATTAATACAGAAAATGTACCATGCATTCGAAAAAAATTATCAGATATTTTATTTAAATTGGTCATTTATTTGTGGAAAAAATATTAATGGCATCTTGTTTAATGGTGCAATGTAAATTTACAGTTCAACGAAATAAAACTTTTATTTTAAAAATTTAATGTGACATAATACAAATTTTTACGAAATAATATAACAGATAATTATGTACAGAAGTTGTTTGTTTATATAAATATGGAAAAACTGTTCGTTTAAAAGAACTAGTGCCGTATCTTGTATGAATATTTAATTTAATTCGAACAAAATATTCACTTGCTTCGAAGATTACATCTTCGACAGCGATTGACCTTTTTCAAACATATTCAGCAAATCCAGAGCGATTTTAAAGCTCGAATCGAGAATTCAAAACACATTTGAAACAATGTATCTAGCGGTCAAGAAGAAGGCGGCCATATCCAAATAACGATCTTGAGCAAAAAAAAAAACTTTCTCCCGCCAACTGCTAGAAAAGGAAAGTGGAGAATCTGACGAATATAATTCCTCGATGGAATAGATTACAGCGATGTCTCAAAGCGGAAGCAGAAGAATCTGATTCCCGCGAATGTAGACGAGAGAGAGAGAGAGAGAGAGAGAGAGAGAGAGAGAGAGAGGAGTGGTACGAAAAGTGCTCGCTCTGAATATCGACGAAGCCCTTTCCCACTCCCCCCCCCCTCTCTCTCTCTATCATTCTTCACCGCACGAGTGCCAGTTATGAAATTGAATAAATCTCCTCTATGTGCGCCGGATAGCTCGTCTCTCTCTCTCTCTCTCTCTCTC